>JARKHS020017668.1:0-111872 GCA_030143305.2 Amblyomma americanum | reverse complement strand
TATCTCTCTATCTCTTTCTTTACATATTGCCATCTCGATGGCCCTTCGATTTTTTGTGCCGCAATGAACACTACGGGCATTAAAGTAGTAAGTAATAATAATAATAATAATAATAATAATAATAATAATAATAATAATAATAATAATAATAATAATAATAATAATAATAATAATAATAATAATAATAATAATAATAATATCATTATTATTAATATTGTTGTTGTTGTAGTTGTTGTTAATTAGGTTGGGGGTAAAGGAATTTGCGCAGTATCTGTTTCACATATCGTTAGACACCTGAACCGCGCCATAAGATAAGGAATAAAGGAGGGAGTGAAAGAAGAAAGTAAGAAAGAGGTGCCGTAGTGGAGTGCTCCGGAATAATTCCGACCACCTGGGGATCTTTAAAGTGCACTGATATCGCAGCGCACACGGGCGCGTCAGCGTTTTGCTTCCTTCAAAACGCCGCCGCCGCGGTCGGGTCCGAACCCGGGAACTCCGGATCAGTACCCGAGCGCACTAACCACTGAGCCACCATTGCAGGTTTAAAATAATGCGACATATAAAGCTTTCGCCTTGGAACAAAGTGCATTAATAGAAACGCATGGCTATAGGAGCGCTCATAAAATGGCTTTCTACGCACGACACGCTCCACTTCTCTTCGGGGTCGACGTCGCTTGCATCTTGCCACTCCATCATGAACAACTTCAGAGTCCTGTCGACATAGTGGTCCAATCATCTTGTACGACCCGAAGTAGCGGCGAAAACATTTTCACTCAGTCCACAGTGGCGAATGGGTGTCCAAACAAAGATTCGGTGTAGCTGGCTTGCATTCTACGTGGCGTCGACGTCGAATGTGGCGTGAATCGTAGGTGCGCTACTCGTCTTGAATGCGCAACCAGACATCGAGGTTTTTCTGCGCACTGCATACGCTAAAATGAAAGGTGCAAAAATTTTGTGAGGTGTCCTCTATCACACTGTCTTTTATGATACGAGTGCGATAGATTACAGCTCTTTTCTTATTTGCTTCCATATGGGCGTATTCGTATTTAGAGTGGAGTGCAGGCCCCGTATTCCTAGTTTGAGTTGGTGACCCAGCACCAGGTAAGTATTTGAAAATCAGAAAAGAACGTGTCTGTAAACGCCAAGAATGAAGAACCGCAAATGGCGCCGGTGCTTACTTGATTAGGTACCGCTAGCTAATGCATTCAGCGCACGAAAAATCAGTGGTCCAGTAAGAGGCTTCTGCTTAACAAATTCAACGTCTAAGTGGAACCCTTGCTTGCATTCAACGCTGAATGTGTACTGGCGGCGTAGAATCGAAGTTCTAATCAATGTCACATTAGAATCTGAGATTTAGGCGAAGCGGAGATATTATTGTTACTCTTCATATTGATATACCCTGCTGACGACGCGCCGCATAAAATAAAAACAAAATCCGTGTGCTGTACAAAGAAAATTGGCCTTTGAAAAATAGGTTACCCGCCGCGGTGGCTCAGTGGTTAGGGCGCTCGACTACTGATCCGGAGTTCCCGGGTTCGAACCCGACCGCGGCGGCTGCGTTTTTATGGAGGCAAAACGCTAAGGCGCCCGTGTGCAGTGCGATGTCAGGGCCCGTTAAAGATCCCCAGGCGGACGAAAGTATTCCGGAGCCCTCCACTACGGCACCTCTTTCTACCTTTCTTCTTTCACCCCCTCCTTTATGTCTTCCCTTACAGCGCGGTTCAGGTGTCCGCCAATATATCAGACAGATAATGCGCCATTTCCTTTCCACGAAAACAATTATTATTATTATTAAAATAGGTTGCTTCAGGAAAGGAAACGGTCCAAGAATTGTCTAATCTCGGTGGACACCCCAAACGCACCGTAAGGGAAAGGTGAAAAGTGGCAGTGAAAGAACAAATAAAGAGTTGCTGTAGCAGGGGCCCAGTTTAGACCACCTGTGGATCTTTAATAGCGCAGAACACGGGCGCCTTGTCTTTCGTATACACTATCATTTTCATTATGCTACAAGAACACGGCAAAACTGAAAACAAAATTTGTTCAGTGCACGCTACCCGCCGCGGTGGCTCAGTGGTTAGGGCGCTCGACTACTGATCCGGAGTTCCCGGGTTAGAACCCGACCGCGGCGGCTGCGTTTTTATGGAGGAAAAACGCTAAGGCGCCCGTGTGCTGTGCGATGTCAGTGCACGTTAAAGATCCCCAGGTGGTCGAAGTTATTCCGAGGCCCTCCACTCCGGCACCTATTTCTTCCTTTCTTCTTTCACTCCCTCCCTTATCCCATACGGCGCGGTTCAGGTGTCCAATGATATATGAGACAGGTACTGCGCCATTTCCTTTCCCCAAAAACCGATTATTATTATTCAGTGCACGCTAAAGATCCCCGGGTGTTCAAAATTATTCAGGAGCACTCCACTACGGCACCTCTTCCTTTCTTCGGTCCGTTTCTTCTTTATCCCATCCCTTACGGAGCGGTTTAGGCGTCCGCCGAGATGTGAGATACTGCGCCTTTTCCTTTCCCCAACAACCAATTTACAATTTACATTTTTGAAGAAAGCAAATGACGCAGTATCTGTCTCGCAAGTCTGGGTGGACACCCGAACTGCGCCGTAAGGGAAGGGATAAAGAAGGAACTAAGAAAGAAGCCGCCGCGGTGGCTGAGTAGTTATGGCGCTTGGCTGCTGGGCCGATAGATGCGGGTTCTATCCCGGCCGCGGCGGTCGAATTTCGATGGAGGCGACATTCTATAGTCCCGTTTACTATGCGATGTAAGTACACGTTAAAGAACCCCAGGTGGTCGAAATTTCCAGAGCCCTTCACTACGGCGTCTCTAATAGCCTGAGTCGCTTTGGGACGTTTAAACCCCCACAAACCAAATCAACCAACCGAACCAAGAAAGGAAGAAAGTGGTGCCGCAGTAGAGGGCTCCGGAATGATTTCGACCATCTGGGGGAATTTAACGTCCACTGACATCGCGCAGCCCAATGGCGCTGTTGTGGTTCGGCTCTATCAAAACGCGGCCTCAGCCGACTGGATTGATCGCGTGTACTCTGGCGTAGCTGTCGAGTGCCCTTATTGCTTAAGGGCCGAAGATTCGTGGTCTTGGCGGACAGCAAAATTCATCACCTTCGCATCACCTTCATATTAAAAAATAATTGTAGGACGCTTAAGCTTCGTCTTTAAGAGTGGAACGCGACAGTGTGTTGCAACGCTGCCAGGGAGTCCAGGGAACGCCATTGCCCGTTCGGCGCGACACCTTGCCCGTTGGACAAATCGCTCTGCTACGTATGGTGAAACGGACGCGCGGAGCGGCAAATCACGTAGAAGCGCTGCCAGGCGCCTTGCCGAAACGCGCGAGACTCAAGTTGAAGTCTTAGTTCGTCGGCACATAGTTCTCTGCCAAAGCCGATGCTACGAACGCCGCCATAGCCTCCGCGCCGAATTAACGGGCAGCAAGCCGCAAGCTTCGTGGTGAACACGCTTTCGATGAGTGCTGCGTTGTTCGCCGCTCCCCGCGTGATTCCTGCGTGCCCGCACTGCCCTACTGCGCCCAAACTAGATATATGCCAGACGCGTCACTTCCTTTCCAGAAAAATACATTTTCATTTCATTTTCCTTTCCTTACCGCGAGCTCGAACCCGACTACGGCGGCTGCGTTTTTATGGAGGCAAAACGCTAAGGCGCCCGTGTGCTTTGCGATGTCAGTGCTCGTTAAAGATACCCAGGTGGCCGAAAATATTTCGGAGTCCTCCACTACGGCACCTCTCTTCCTTTATTCTTTCGCTCCCTCCTTTATTCCTTCCCTTACGGCGCGGTTCAGGTGTCCAACGATAAGATACAGATACTGTGCCATTTCCTTTCCCCAAAACAAATTATTATTATTATTATTCTTAATAGCCTGGCAATTCGTGATTCGCTCATCACACCTGTCTTGATAAGGACCTTAGGAGACTAAGAGCAAAGCAAAATTGAGTACACACAGGCAAAGTTTAAAGATGGCCCTTCAAAATATTTTAAAGATGTATAAAGTTTTAATAGCGTGAGCTCTCATTCATGACGTTTCTCGATTTCGTGGGGTCTGCTACCACCTCCCTTCGGCGTGAAACCGACGAATTGAAGATGGCGGCCACCCAGAGTAAATCGATCTATTAACCTAGTTGGTGATTGATTGCTGACGTCATTAGTATATCGAATTGTTGAATGATTGCTGAAGTCACAGATTTTGGGACGTCAAAATTAACTAGTCACGTGACTATGGTTACTCGCTTATACTAAGTAATTAATGAGGCCATCCTAAAACAAATTAGATATTTGGAATCGTTTAGATGAGTAGAAGTCGTTAGATACCAACATTAGGTAATGAAGTCAATATTTAGTTATGGTTAGGCTTAAATTCATTGCTTATAATTATTTTACCAATGACGTCGCAATCTTACTAGTGGCATTTCGTAATGGGCTCGATGAGTACAACATGTAAGACACCAGTCTCGCCTAGTTAGGTTAATATTTACTTATGGTCAGCCTTAATATGTCGGCCATGACGTGACGCTCAGTAGCTCACATTTCGTACCTCAGGGCGAATTGTGGTTAAAGGGGCACTTTTTATCACATAATTTGGTAATGCGCCGATTCCCCGGGCGCCGGCTTAAACATCAACAGTACAGAACCCTGACAAGTTTCGCTGCGGAGCGGGGACCCCGCCATCTGCAGCAGCAAGCCACCCGCCTAGCGGCTGAGGCCGCAAAGAAGCAATGAATCTTCACTTGTCCTTAGGCTGCGGAGGATTCCCTACCCGCGACCCAGGCTTGCGTGCCGGGACCGCGGATTTGGGGGCTCCTTTTCGGAGGGAATTAAAGTTTTCAATAAAATAATAATTTATTTATTAATTAGTTCATTCATTTGGGGTACCTACCGCCTTACGGTAAGCAAAAATGACCCTCCAAATAATAATAATAATAATAATAATAATTGGCTTTTGGGGAACGGAAATGGCGCAGTACCTGTCTCATATATCGTTGGACACCTGAACCGCGCCGTAAGGGAAGGGATAAAGGAGGGAGCTAAAGAAGAAAGGCAGAAAGAGGTACCGTAGCGGAGGGCTCCGGAATACTTTCGACCACCTGGGGATTTTTAACGTGCGCTGACATCGCACAGCACAGGGGCGCCTCAGCGTTTTGCCTCCATAAAAACGCAGCCGCCGTGGTCGGGTTCGAACCCGGGAACTCCGGATCAGTAGCCGAGCGTCCTAACCACTCAGCCACCACGGCGGTTGCCCTCCAAAGAGACGAAAAACTTTTCGGCCCAAATTGGTCACAAAAAACACCCGACCTCAAGGCGGAAGGCGCCGGCTCGCCGTGAGTGACGAAAAGTACCCTAATCTCGTGGCAATGCATCGCATGGACAAGAGATCGCGCTACTAAGCAGCTAACGCTCGTTACTCCAACGTCTTCCAGACGGTGGCGACATATATGTTTCATTCGCCTCGGAAAGGCAGAGTATTTTCTTTCGTATGCGAAACATGAATGCATTTACTAAATGCAGATAGCAGCTCATTATTACCACGCGATGGAAGTAACCAGGAAAATAAATATCTTTATTTTGTTTCGTATATTTAGCAGCAACTGTCATGTCATGAATAGCTTATTTCCAGTATCCTTCATGACGAAATCATTAAACATTTTTATCCTGCCTGTGCTTACATATGAAGCGGAGACATTGCCTATACTTTCGGAAAGCCTTGTACTTAGGTTGCGGGCAGCACAGCGGACTATAGAAATCGACATGATAGATGCCAAGTTGGAACACAGGAAGAGAGGAGAATTGGCCAGAAAACACACTCGGCTACATATTAGCGTATTTGAAATCAAGAAGTAGTAGCAGTAAGTGGTTTGAATAGAATAATAATAAAAATGTGAAGAGAGAGAGAAAAACATTTATTGAAATATCAATGAGATTAGCGGTGGGCCGGAGACGATAGGGCATTTACCTGACGCGACAGCCCTGGGGGCCCTTAAATGAACTCTCTCTCGGCGGAAACAGGCTCGGGTGATATGGTCCCGCTGTTGGCAATTGAAGCATATTGCCGAACGGAACTGGCAATCCTCTGATTCGTGCCCTTTCGCACGAAATAATCCGTGGCCGGTTTCTTGGGCGATACGCCTGTCCTCCCATCGCATGTACCTACGCTTCCTTCAGGGGCCTGGCTCCTTATCTGCTGCGCGCTCGCTTCTGCCAGTTCAGCTGATAGCAAGATTTCTTCTGCTTCACTCCTCGTCAGCTGCGGCTTCGCCAGCAACTGTCGACGCACTCCTGCGCCCACAAACGATGCTATGTCGCAGCATTCGATCCAGCGTTGCGCCAAAATTGCATGTGTCCGCTATTTGACGAATGGCAACTATGAAGTCTTTGGCAGGTTCGCCTGGCAGCTGGTCGCGTGTGAAGAACATGTACGACTGTGATATTTCGTTTAGTTGCGGTGAAAGGTGCTGCTGCAACAATGCGAGCACTTGGGCGTAAGAAAGTTCGTTGACCTTTTCTGGCGCGCATCGACCACAAAGTAAATCCACGGTGTGGGTCGTCAGCGCTGCAACCAACAGGGCCCGCTTCTTCTTGTCGTCCGTGATGCCATTGCCTTCAAAGAAAGCCTCCAGTCGAACTTGGTAAGCTGGCCACTTGTCGCTCGTCTCGTCAAACGGCGGGGGGCTGGCATTTCCCACGGTGGCGAAGGCTGCGGCTTACTAAGAGGGCAGCCCGATGATCCCATTCTCGTCGCCACTGAAGAATCCGCACCATACACAGCGGTGGCTGGGCCAAGACAACGTTTATTGCTTTGAAGCGTGTTAATATAGGTGTTGTGCGAAACGGTTAGAGAAGGAGTGTGATGAGGACAGTGGCGATAACAGTTGCCGTAAGTGTGAGTCACGCCGTAATCGGGCGTGAAGTCATTCCGACGTTGCACTACTCGTCTTATAATTTGTGCGCATTGAGTATTTGCTGTGAGTATATATTTACCACTCTCCACCATGGCCTCACTGTTTCTCATTTGTAACTCAAATCTCATCATGTCATCTTCTTGCTGCAGTGTGATTGCGTTTTACGCTTCTTCATTCGATGTAGATTGGCACTTAGTCCATAGATTGAGCATGCCCACCAGCTGTAGGCCTAGTAAAGGGGCCTGATGGATTAAAAATAACCACAAACAAATTACACACAAAGTTATAGGGAACCACTTGAAGCTGGCTGTACTGACCTTAATTGGCGGTATACCATCTGGTGACCTCCACGAAGTGGCCGCGTGGGATAGCAGAGTTTCGCGAATCGAGATTCCGCGGTTGGTGGGGTAGAAAAGCTCTGCCTCCTGCCATAATTTTTTTCCTCGGTGAGACGACAAAAAGTTTTCTTCCAACAGCTGCAGTAAGTGCCAATGGATACACCAAACAGAGTATAATTGAATATTTATTCAAAGGTTCACCGTATAAAAATTAAAATCGCATTACAGCCGTCGCTCAAATGAGAACTGATTCACTGCAATCCGGATTTGGAACCCAATCGCAGCCTTGGCAGTAACGACACAGGCATTGTCAAAAATATTATCTGTACATGTGCTGCAATGACAAAGGGTTAAGAGTTCAAGTCAACAGGAAAAAATATGTTTTGAACACTGAATGAAAATAAAAGTTTCTTAAACCTTGTATTGTGCAAAAAAAAAACGGTTACAAGACCGGTACCAAAATCCGAAAAACAAAAATCTAGAGATGTTCAAGCACCAAGTAAGTGCAGCCATTCCCGTGCTGGCCTTTTCAATGGGAGACGCAGTTCGATTCAGCTCAACCTTCGTTTTTCTCCGACGCGTGTCTCCGGTCGGTTAAGTCCTGGGCGGTGCCTAGTGCATCCCTGCGAGGCTCCTGGGCGAGACGGGATGCAGGCAGGTGTAGAGGATGGAGCCCTGAAAGGAGAGGGCGCAAAGCATTCAGGGGCTGTGGAGATGGATCAATGCCATAAACTAGGTGAGGTGATTAGCACTTCTCGAAAATAGAGGTCGAGGACCTGTCGTGACCCGCAAGTTTCTGATCGTAGTCAAAGGAGAAAACGTTGAAAATGTGAATGTAAAAACAGGTTGTTAACAAATTATGAACTGATATAACAAGGAAATATACCGGATATAGCGAAGGTGGCTGTAAATCGCTATAGTAGTTCGAAATCCATGAGGCAGATAGCGCTGCTTGTGGGCTAGGAAAGCAGTGGGCTAGGAAAATTTTTAGATGGATGTACAAAAGGAACGTTGACATGAAATGAAGAAAGCGAACTAGAAAATTGACAAGCAGATATATGGATAGCAGTAGGGGGGCAAATCAGCAATTATCGGTTAAAAAAAAGTTTAAGGAAACAGAGAGAGCTCTGTGGAAAACAGGGATGCTGACGAAATCGGCTCTGGGAACATACAGGATCTTTAAGCAGGAAATTGCCCAAGAATATATATATGATAATTGTAGGGGAAGCTATTTGTTATTTGAGGCCAGGGCGGGACCTTTGCGGACAAAGACATATAAAGCCAGGTACCTTGAGATAGACGCGTTGTGTGTTGCGTGCGGAGGGGAGGAGGAAACGGCTGAACACCTGATACTTTTCTGTAAAGCACTTCGCCCTACAGTGGAAAGCAGCGGCGCTGATTTATCCAAGGCATTGGGGTTTAAGGACAGTGAAGGAAAAGTAGATTTAAGGGGTAAAAGCAACAAAGCGGAGGTTATCTGAAGGTGAATAAAACCAAGGCAAGAGTAAACTTTCACAAGTCATGGCTAGGTGTCTTGAACCACCACCCGATTTAAAGGGTTCAGCCTTGTGCATCCATCCATCCGTCCATCCATCCGTCCGTCCAGCCATGCATCCACACCAGAGGGAGCCTACATGCACCCCTTGCTTAGGTTGGGGACATTTCGGTACTAGGTCGCTTAAAACAGCCTAAAACGGCTGCTGTCAGACAGAGTGGGCCGCGATTTCCGCTATTTTATAGGCAGGGTAGCCAAGGCTGAAGAACGGCAGCACAAAGGGGGCTGCAGGGATGGGCTCGGGAGCATTGTATCGTCGACTCCGTTCTCAGAAGAAAAGAAAAAAAAGGAAAATCTGAGTGCAAGGAGGAGGGGAGCATTGGCACCTATCTCTCCTCCTTGTCCCCCAGCGCTTTTGTTAGAGGCGCCCGAATTTTGAAGAAAAGGTTGCTGCAGCTAGGGCTGCTTGCAAAGGGGCATTGTGCTTTTTCTTACAGCCGCACAGCACCACGCGATATCATAAGCTGGTGGTAGCTGATCAGTGATGAGCCCCTCTTTCTTCTGCCCCTCATCCCCGTGGCACACGAAATTTGAAGCACCCGTAGGTTCCCTATACAAAAGAAGCTCAAGGGGCTATTGTAGTTAGGGGCCAAAATGACATGGTTTCTACGAAAACCGCAGAAATGCAACCGCTGAAATTTAACCCGGAACATCAAGAGGTACCGCAAATGATGTCCCCATCCTAAGCCCTGGGCGTTACATGTAGGCTCCCTACGGCGGACCGGTTAGCGAGAAATGTCAAGTGGCCTTGCCCCAGCGCGATTCAGCGGCGTGGCGCGAAGCTTGCGCCCTAGGTCTTGCAATCAGCCCACTCTTCCCAACGCTTCGGTAGGGTGGCCAGAATACTCCCGGCTGCTGTAAATTTCTCCCTCATTTTGAACGATTTACATGACGCCGCGGTTAATCCGATTAAGTTACCATTTGCTCCCCTTTCTACTGCCAGCTCCTGAGATTTTCCAATTCCATGTTTGTGGTATGCGAATACAGTTCGTTCATTCTTAGGGCTAGGCATGCCGAGACACCGGGTCTGTGGGGCTTGGACAAAAGCTCGTCTGCTTATCTTTCCTGCTTCCCAACTTTGCCAATCACTTCAAAGAAGTTTAGCAACTTTCGTTCGCCCAGTGCGTCGTCTGCTTTTTTCGTCCGCCGTGTCCGCTTGCCAACATCGGACAGCAGAACAGTTTCTATTCACGTCTGAACACGTGATGCGGGCGCCGCCGACCAACAGTCCTTAGTGGGAATGGGCCTTTGTACCAGCTCACGCATTGCAACATTCTTTTTCGGACGGCCGGTCTGCTTATCCCTGCCTCTCCACTTGTTCCAAAATTTTCAAAAGTACGTTCATGCGCAGTAAGACAAAGGACGAAACACACTCGACGCAAGAACGCACTTTTCATACCGTGAACCAACTTGCCGAAACGAATTTAATAATAAATAAATCTTGTCATCTCCAAACGCCAACTCTCGCCTGGAAAACGATTAACTAATATTTGGACATGCAATTGTAAGTTGTAACTCTGCAGCAGGAAAGTGTGATTGGTGGACTAGGACTCCGAGTGCTCCGAGTTAGCAGGAGTAAACCTAACCTTGGCGGAGATAATAGTACAGGCTGTTCATGGTACCAATTCTAGCTTATCACGAACCCCATGACGTGTCAGCCTTCACTGCTGCACCGCGTTGTACATAATCACGTGTGATGAGATCACCCAAAAGAGCTCAATTCCCAGGAAAACCCAGCAGCCTGGATGACCCAAGGCATCCAGAAAGGTTACTCCCCAAGCAGGATAAGGGAAGGGATTTCTAGGGCGTCTGCAATAGACTACAATAGGGCGTCTACAATAGGAGTGCCACGCCCGATCTAGGTGCGGCCACTGCATGCATCTCCGCGATAAGAGGCGCCAACCAATAGTGTGCCTTCTTCTCATGCACGTGGTGCTATGAACCTGCCTTTCCAAAACCATCCCGCAGCGGTCAGGAACGGCAGTCTCGAGCTCAGTCGCTGCTGCTGGTGATGATGATGATGATTATAGATTTTTATGGCGCAAGGGCAGCTATGGCCAAAGAGCGCCATGTCACAAGGTATTTTTCTTTTTCTCAAGGTGGGGTCAAAGACCCATTTCCCAAGCATTTCACCCTAAATAAGCCGAGCACCAGACCAGGGAAAGCTTGTACCCATTGTATCACCGGTGGGTACCCGGCGGCACTAGGGATCGAACCCCGCACCTCCCGCATACGGCTGGTGCTTGTGCGGTAGTGTGCATTACAGCTGTGGAAAGCGTGGAATCGAAATAGCGTATTATCTTCTTGATGATGGCTGCAGGCGGAGAGATTTTGATTAGCACTGCGAAGACCGGCGACGAATTTCCCGACGTCGTCATCGACACGAATTCCCAGACGGAATACACCCGCGGCATGTTCCTCGGCAAGGTATGTCGCCTTGTGAAAACGGGCACGGTACTTTCTACACCGCAGAACGTGCAGGTACCCTTTTAGCATAGCTGGATTATAACTGCAACCCGTGAAAGAAATCAGAACATTAATTGCTGCTGTCGTTTCGTGCGTTGGGTAAAATGCAAATAAGGCTTGAGCGCTCATACGCTGTGCGAGTAGGTTAATGTACAGCTTTTGGCAAACGTAACCATGCCACGGAAGTTATAAGTGCGCAGCAAGAATGCCGCCCCATAAATTCTATATACAGGGTGTTCTAAGATTTCAGACAATTGTTTAAAATAGGCTTTTTCGTTTAGAAGACCGCTTTTGCGGCATAGCATTGCGAGCGCTGTTGTACGCCAGAATACAGCTGAAATGTTCGAATTAGCAGGCTGGTTAACCAATACCTAATAGTTTACATTTTAGCTATCGCTGTGCGGTTCTATAATTATTGAGAGACGTGTTGCCCACCGTTAGCAATATCCATAGTAGTTTTTAGAATTTCGAAAACGCGGTTACCGTCTGCGCTCCGGCCGAACAAATTTTGGATACATCGTGCCTAAACAAACAGATTTTCGAGAAGCCTGCAGGCAAAGCAACACCTCCAGTTCACGTAACTCATCGAAAAAGCCAAAAATTGCTGAGCACGGCGGTAAAGGTATTTTATAAATTATAAAAACTGATTAGAATATAACTTAGGGTGGGCTACATACCTCTCGTTCTCAATGAGTCTTAAGATAACAGGTAAAAAGTAACCATTGTTATTAGCTAACCAGTCTGCTTGTCTGCACCTCTCAGCTGTATACGGATGTAGTAAACCATTAAAAAAAACGTCTTCATAAAAATGCCTCAAAAAGCGGACTTCTAACTCAAAATGCATACTTTTAAAAATTTTGTGAAGTTGTAGGTCGAACATCTAGGACATGTAAGCTGACGGCAACCCTCAAGGCGTAGACACATGTCCGGCGAGCACCGGATGTATCTAACCGCTTAGATATCTCCACCGCGTCCGGCGTGCCCGCTCCGGCTGGAAGCGGCAGCCAATGCCACCGCGGAGAGCGCCAACGTCATGATGACGTAGGGGTGCTCTTCTCGGCACCGGCCTGCCAGCGTGCAATGCCGGCCGCCGGCACCTGAACAATGCGCTATTATTGTTTGTTCACGTTCATAACACGCCCTGGGAGAGAGGATAGTCAAAAATAAGTCACTTTTGACAATCATTGATTAATGCCGAGGCTGGTGGAAGTGATGAAAGCGATACAAGCAAATTTCTTCCTATAGCCGCTTTGCTGTTGCGGATCGCCTGGCCTACTGCTACCTCCTCTGCTGAAGGCGGCGCGAAAATTGAGCATATCTTTATTTTATTTTTAGACTGGGTTGACAATAAAGCGTTGACGTTAGTAATGCCGTTATAATACAGCGCTGGCCATTTCCGAAACACCTTCAGCGGCGGCATCGATGCCAAACTGGCTAGGCTTAGCGACGACCAGGCAGCAGACAAGTTTGTCGCCCGCGAGAGGGGTCGTTCCCGAAAGCTCGGCTCTTGTGCAGGGCATGCTGCCGTTGCTAGAACATGGCTATCAGTCATTGCGAGTACTTTCTTTCCTTCCGCCATGACTGCGATTGAAGCAATTTTGGTGCCACAACAGATTTGCAGAGGCCGCTGCCCGCAATTGCAGTGCGGCTCGTCTAGCATTCTCTAGTTCCGCTACTCATACCGACCATATTTTAATTTTATTATGAGATAATGCTGCGAAGAGCTAAAGCGATGTCACGAGTAAGCCGTTTATTGTAGCACAGGCGACTCCCGAAGCGCCGTCCGGTGCCGCTTCGAGGCGAATTAGGCTATAGGCCAAGAGACGACCAGGGCAAGCCGGCCGCAGCGCCGTTTGTTGCCCGACGACTCCGCGGGGGACGCCATTGCCGAAACCTCGCTACTTGCGCAGGCATGATTTGTCGCTGCTCGAATATAGCAGTCTTTCTAATAGCAGGACTGTTTTGTCTTTTCTGGGCGGACGTAAAGCGTATACACTCAGGCACTGATGTGCGATGGCAAGCTGACACCGGCTGTGGGCGGAGTTTGAGAGAAGCGGCGCGCCGGCGCTCGCCGTTCCGTGGGTCCCTGCTTGAAGTGGGGCGGCAGTTCGGACGCGGCGACCGGAGCGGCGCGCCGGACATGTGTCCCCTGCTTCAGGCTGACCTTTCGAGACGTTCCAGACTTTAGTGGTACAGTAATGTCTCCACTATAGAGCTGAGAATCAAATCCCGTTGTTTAATTACTTTTGGCACAGATGGCTCTTGTAGTGGTCAGAATACGGTTGCTTTTCCGTTAGGACTCCCGACTACGGGTGGCTGTCATCAAGAAATTCTTTAGTGCGACTCTTCAATCAAACGATCATAAAACAGCTTGACAGTGCATCTTAATGCCAAGGAGCGTTTTGTGCTAAGAGACTGGCTCGCCTGAACCGTGCCGTGAGGGAGAGGGTGTAAAAGGGCACCGGAATAATTTCGACCATGTGGGACCCGCATCGGTTAGGGGGTAGGTTCGTCTTATTCTGAATCACCGTACTCTTAAACGCAAGGGGTTACGGATTTTCCACAAAGAATGTGAACGGCTCCTTCAGGTGAATGCCGCAAGTCGTTCTGCCCAAGTGGCCAACCCATATATAATCCCGCCTGGGGTATATATGTTGCACAAAAGAAAGTGAAGTGGTGGTGTATTCGCCGCTGTAGGGACTCCTGTGAGGAAAATACGCTGCTTCTTCCGCGAGTTGTACTCGACGTTAGTGTCTCTATATAGCATATGGAGGAACACTACACAACACCGGAGCGGAGAGCCGCCTCTTAAGAGCTGTGTTGTGGGCAGGCAAAGGCGCCTGTACTCTCTACTCGGCCTTCCCCCCCCTCGTTTGGGAAGATTAGATATCCCAAACGAGGAAGATTGCACTGACATCCCGGTGGACACCTCAACCGCGCAATAAGGGAAGGCAGGAGTGAAGGAAGGAAAATATAAAGAGGTGCCATTGAAGAGTGCTCCAGAAATTTACACCACTGAATTAATGAATTAGTCAACGTGGGGATCTTTAACAGGCACCGAAGTCGCTCAGCACACATTCGCGGTTTGCGTTTCGCCTCGATTGAAACGCGGCTGCCGCAGCCGGATTCGAACCAGCGAACTAAATCATAGCAGCAGGGCGCTATAACCATGCACTGAGCCAGCGCGGCGGGTTCTTCCAAAGGAGGCGGACGGAGTGTAGCTCGTCATGTGTACCGGACGACCGCGACTGTTTGAAACCGGGGGAACTCGGTTACATATATGGCGATTTTGTGAATAGTTATCATTTCAAAGTCATATTACTCACTTTATTAGTTAATGCGATTCCCCTGTTTTCTGACGTCCTCTACTATAAAGGCATTACTGTGAAATCGGGCACTTTCTTGAAATCGGGCACTTTCCCTACTTCATTGAGGAAGGCAAAGCTAATTCCAGTCTTCAGAAAGGGAGATAAACAAATAATTTCTAATTACCGCACAGAATGTATTCCTTTGGTGCAGAAATAATTTGCTGTTCATTAATACATCCAAATCCAGCTTTATGGTTTTAGGTCACCTCAAAAAATTCTTTGCGAAAACCCGTCTGTTAGCATAGGGTCAAACTCAATCCTTTCAGCTGATCACGTATCCTTTTTAGGCGTAGTACCGGACAAACATCTTAGATCAAAATCCGCGTCGCATCGGCACGCGTTTTGCTAATAACATTCACTTTTTACTCCCTAAACCTAACACTAATTATTGAAAGCAAACAGTTCGTTTCACTGCCACTACATTATGGAAGTCATTACCAGTTAGCATTAAGCAATCACCTAATATCTGTGCCTTTAAATCCGCTCTCCGTCAGTTTTTACAATCCCCCTAACAGTATTTTACACTTTATAGGGTACTAGTTTGTCATTTATATTATTCAATGAGTTGTCTTTTGTATTGGTCTGTATGATATTAGGTGTGTAATCAATTTTTATTCAAATAAGGGTTTACATTATTTCTCGTATTTTACTCACTTCTCATTTATGATGCCAACTTTATTTTTTTTTGCATCTGCTGTCTGTAATTCATTTTTACAATTGTTCTTACAGGAGGTCCCGTCCACAGTCTCTGACTTTCGGACCTCCTTCTGTATTCGAATGTTTTTCTCTAACCTTGTACCATAAACATGTAATAAACGAACCTTGAACCTTGAATAAAAGGCATCTTAAGACCTCAGAAAGGCTATTGTGAGCAACTAACTGGAGAATTCCGCAGAAAAACTTTACTTTTGCACTTTTCCCATGAATTTGTAAGGGCTGCCTCCAAATTATTCCTGTCTGCTATGCTTTGTGAACTGAATCATACATTTGAAACATACCTCGTTAAGCTTGTGTTAGTCCCAGCTGTTTTGAATTTTGTGCTGTTGTCTATTCTAGCACTTAGGCATCAAGCCAATTTCGCATTCGAGTGAAGGAACCCACTGCCTGAGTGTTTCAGTCACACAGTGCGACAGCATTCGCCCGTCATTTGGATGTCCATGCAACAAGGCTGGCATTTATTTTTCAGGGCGGATTTGCGCAGTGCTACCAGTTCGTGGACAAAAAAGCGAACGTGGTTTACGCTGATAAAATCGTCTCCAAGAGCCATCTTAAATCGGAGATGCATCGTCAATATGTGAGTTCCTACATCACTCTGTCTCTTCTCTATTTGATGAAATTTTATTAATTGGACACTGAGGACAAAAAATTGCGTTTGGGGATTTTAGAGTTAGAGCTCTGCTCCTGGGAGTACAACTGCCGATTTCTGTGTGCATCAGGCAATCACTTTCACTGTCTCACAAGGTCAAACCGCACTTAAATCCGCCGTGGTATGACCCAAACAATAGTAGTATGACCACGGGATCACAACAGCATGGCCATTGGGTACCTCACCTTGACCCTGACTCTTGATTTGACACCACGTTGAACCCCAGCCACTTTTTCTGGGGGCGCCGGCGCAGCGCGGCGGGCAGACTTACCGAATCATATGAAAACGAAAGTAATGAAGGTTAAGCTACGGCATAGGATTCGCGCGCAAGTTCAAAATGAGTAGCGCCCTCTATCGAATGCAAAAGAAAGATTTTGTGATCGCGGATCGGCTGTTGTCTCCCCCTCGTCCACCTAGAATGTTCGCCCTACCCACGCATGCATTAAAATAACGAGAAGTCAAAGCCTGTCCGTTCCAAACACAAACGTTTCGTGGAATTGGGCCCTGCGGCCGTATTCTATTATGCTACACAATCCACTTTAGATATCGAACCCGCTTAGTCCTCTTGCATGTAGGTCACTGTTCTTTAGTCATGCTCTGCGGCTTTCAAGCGTCAGAGGTAAGCAAAACAAACCATTGGCTATTTCATGGTAATAACCGGTCCCATATGATGTATGTCAAGATTCAACTCTAGTGACCGATTACCCTTGCCATCATTAAGGCTTTTGTCATTTCAGCGTACATCTTTATTAATCATAAGTACCAGCTTCTTAGTCCACCGCTTTACTTTCTTTTCTTCACGCTTAGTTCAACCTTTTCCGAGGTGACTCATTAATTTGTTGTCCACAGCTCCAAGACGAAATCAACATCCACCGAATCCTGTGCCACAAGAACGTCGTTCGCTTCCACAGCCACTTTGAGGACGCCCAGAACGTGTACATCATCTTGGAGCTATGCACAGGACAGGTGTGTTAACATTCCTCCTTCCGGTGGTATATATTTCCACTTAATTTCTTTGCGTACATTCGAAAATGTGGCTAATGTCATCAAGGTTCGCTTTCATTTCGTTTAATGGTGCCTAAAGGGACACAGAAAGGGGTGTTTGAGCTTGGCTTTAAAATGTTTGCATTCTGTAGAGTACAGGCCCCCGACCCTTCATGCCACGTTCGAGACCTCGAAAGCGAGGGATAAATTTACAATAAATTGTTATAATTTCCCGCACTCGCACCTCGCGGCAACGGGCGGTGCGGAGCTTTTGCGCGAAAACCTGGCAGACGACGTCACGCCTTGCAAATGACGACTGCAGCCGGGGGTAATCATTGGTTCACATCGCCAAATTCTTTCAGACGTCACGCGCTACCGCGGCCGCGGCAACTCCGCGTGCTCCGCAGCCGGCGGAGGAAGGGGAGGGGCCGAGTGAGTGTGGCCGACGGAGGAGCGCCGCCGTTTTGGTGTGCGAGAGGAGAGGGAAAGGCGCGAAAACTCGGAAGTTAAAATTTTGTCTCCATTTAACTCGGCTTGCAGAAAACGCATTAAAATAATTCCTGCTGGGGGATAATTGTGAACCGTCGTCTTTTAACAACCCAGGCAGAACGCACCTTTATTTACACCGCCTTTCTGGGCCCCTATAACTTCTAAAAAAAAACACAGGTTGTAAGGGACGCTTAGTGGAATAATTTCGGAATAATTTAGGCCACCTTGGAATCTCTAACGGCCACTGACTTCGCACAGTACACGGGCCTCCTACATTTTACCCCCACCGAAATGCTACCGCCGAGCACACTTTTGCGTAAGAGACACAACGTCTCTTACGCAACTGACGGCACTTTACTTATCTATTTTTCAAGGCCTGATGAGAGGTTATTTAACGTTGTCTACGTTGCAAACTGCTTGTATGAAATTAGGTTACGCGAATATGTATTTAGTTATTTATTTGTTTCAGCAATTTTTGCGAGAACGGCCGCAATGTGTTCTTGAATCATAATTTAGGGGGCAGCCAAGAAATGAAAACTGCCTTCGTTGTTTCGAAAACTGTCATTTAATATTTTGGTGTGGGCACTGTAGTTTGTACAACGGAAAGCAATTACTTCAATCAAGCTTTCTCCAGACTGCCGTCATATGAACAAGTGTGCTACATGTGCCTAGCTGCATCCTAAGGGAACCGATTTCCTTTATCATGTTCTTAAGAGCGTCTAGCATTCAAGGGTCTTCCCCAGGCTTCATTAGCGCATTTATTCCGCAGTCTCTTGAGGAGCTGCACAAGTGCCGTGAGACGCTGATGGAGCCAGAGGTTCGGCACCTCCTGCGCCAGCTGCTCCTCGCCTGCGAGTACCTGGTGCAGGAGCAGGTCATCCACCGAGACCTGAAGCTCGGAAACCTGCTCCTCACCAAACACTCGCAACTCAAGGTGGCCGACTTCGGACCCGCAACCCGCGTACACTACCCGGGCCAACTCATGACGTCCATCTGCGGCACCACCAACTACATGGCCCCCGAGATGCTGACCCAGAAGGGCTACAGCTACGCAGCGGACACCTGGGCCGTCGGGTGCATCATGTGAGTCTCACCAGATGATTGCGCAGAACTGTTTGCAACTGGTTACAAGTTAATGATTGCAACGACAGTTCGCAATACGTATCGTATAGGTATATTCGCCCGTAAAAGTATTATAAGAAGGGTCTACTCTTCGAAATGTGGATATTAAAAGTGGCAAAACCTTGCCTATCTTGCCTTGTGGTGACAATATCGACGGAAGAAATCATGGCCGTGGCATTTATTTGTATTTTGAGCTGGTGGAGCACGTCAGGCCAGAGTTGACGGTGGTGATGAGTTGTGTTGAAACTTCGTAGTTCTGCTCGCAGTCGGGTTATGTCGACTCAAATAGATGTGAATTTTACGAATGAACTAGGCGCCATGTACAAGTGCTTAATTTAGTTAAAGCGAATTGCACGCCCCATAACTTTTCGTATTTAAACTAGTCACCGTACACCGCTAGGATGAATTGTGCTTGTTCTTTCCATTATTTTGACAGGCGCGCTTTTATAGGGCCAAAGCACTTGCGGATATTTGTGATAGATATCATGACCCTTATTCTTTACTGTTTTTGAACGTTCATAGTGGTTTAATTTTCGGTTCCGAGAAAACCTAAGAATCAGTAAATTGGGCGCTGATTATAATTGTTCCATGAAACCGCGCAGACTTTACAAGACCAAGAATTAAAAAAGACGGCAAATGTGCTTCTTCCTTCTTTCCTGTCTCATCCAGTTCAGGCTCTTTCTCACAACGATCTAATTACGCCACTAGCCGAAACTATTGTATGAAATCCTCATTGCCACCTACCTGGCTTGCAGTCGTCTGCAGTCCTTTCGCTGACACGCCTCTTAAGTGGGAATTCGCCGACGCCGGCCACCAGACGGGAAGTGGAGTTAATTCATTTGTCGAGAAAGTACGGCAGAAAACCTGTTGGCGTGGTTCTCAAATGCGCAACCGGGTAAACGTATCTTCAAGGAAGGAAGTAACGATTGCTACAAAGAAAATATTGTCGACAAAAATTGCTCTAATATTCCTCTTCATGTTAAAATAATCAGGTCATGCTCTTCACGTTCAAAACCGGGCTCTTCTGTGCATCACGAGCGTCGTTTGCCCGCACTTACGTTACCATTTCGTGGTGATTGGCTGGTAGGAGTGTAGCAGCATTGCTGTGCCTTCACTCCTTCACGCTGTGCCGGGCTGAGATGTTGGCCACCACAGAGTGTGCGGATTACTGCGGACACTGACAGGCCGCAAACTGCTTTCCGCAGGTACAAGCTGCTAGTGGGGCGTGCCCCCTTCAAATCAACGAGGAAGCAGAGACTTTGGCCAGAATCAAGAGGAACGAATTCGAGATTCCCCCGACTGTGTCCCCAGGCGCGAGCGCCCTCATCCGGTGGATTCGACAACCGGAGCCCGCTATGCGGCCGAACATCGGAGCCATCATGCGCCACGAGTTCATGACAAGAGGTAGGCTTCAACTTGCAACTCCGCAGCTGTGTGACTGCGTGCTGTACTGCTTCAATCATGGTTTGTTTTTCTTTTGAACACAAGACCGTTATATCTGACGTTCGGAGAAAAATCCGTGCTCGTCGCCGCATCTAATTTGTCACTGTTCAGCATAGGTCATGACGTCAAACCATAGTCAACCAATGAGAGTGAGGCATGAATTCGGACACGGAGAACAGTGGCTTTGGAGGGGTGTCAACTGCGCAGCACTCAGAGCGTGTGGACTTCCGCTGCTATGTGGTTGGCGCGTCGAGTCACGTGACAGAGCGCAATCGCATGGCTGTGAAGGCAGAGGAGCAGCAAAGCAGCACTTCCTCAGAAGAAAAAGGCTCCGAGACAAATGCGTGCGTGCAGTAATGGTTCTTGTAGAATTGCGATGGAGGGCTGATTCTGGGGCAAGACACTTGCTCTAAATACCGTAGTCCAGGCAATGCTGACGTCAGCGCCAATTACTCCTGTAGACGGCGGCGGAAATCCAACTGGAGCGTCGTAGTGTTGTCATGGCAACGGAATGTAGCTGAAATAACTATCCTCGAGAACGACTCGAACCTGCGACGGCGATAAGAAAGCAGCTTCGTTCCCAGATGGCTCAGACAATTCAGCCACCGACATTAACTTGTCATGCTGCGTGGATGTCCACGATTTGTTCTGTTTGTTTGTCTGTTTTTTTTGCATCACGTCTCCTGCAGTCACCAGGTGCGCTGTAGTAGTTGAAACTGAAAGCAAACGAAGTTTCCTACACTTGGTGAAGAGGCCTTTAGCTTTGTCATGTCCTTCTTCTCAATGGTCGGTTAGGAGCTGAAAATCTTTTTGACGCGATAGCGTTAAGGGTACTGTTCGGAGGAAAACCCAGCGTAATAGTTGGTGTCGACCGATTCCAATCACCCTGCTGCTGCAACAATCCGTGGAGTCAGAAGCAGATGAAAGAGGATAGTCCAGTCCCTACAGCTCCATAGTCAGGGATAGCCGCCTCTGCATTGTGGCGCCGCTCCCTGCATTGTGTTGCATACAGGGTGATGGCAATCGACCTACTCCACTGGTTGGATGAGGGTCCTTTGACGTTGAAAAGCCGCTTTTTTGTTGACTTGTATTCGACTATAGGAGGTCCATAGGGATGGGTCAATGGCCAGAGAGGGATAGTCGGTGAAGGTGGAGAATCGGCCGGCCCCATCGGCTGGAATGCGGCTCCTTTGAGGGTCATTTGCCACTTCTGTCTTAAGTTGTATGCGGCTATTGCGCTTCTGATGAATCAGCGCCAATGAGTCGCTTTTTTGTGGGCACAGGTTTAATGAGTAAACTGAATTCTTCCCCGGCTTTCTTTTTTTTTGTGTACGTGCGGAGGCTTGCGCGTGCTTATGCCTCGGGAACCTGACACTGCGTCTAAGCGTAACTTTGCGCACCGATCATTCTTTACTCTTGTGTAAGCGAATTCGCAAGGACACGAAATTTTTTTGCTGACTGCACTAGTTCGTGTGAAAACAAAACATTGTGTCTTCCTACGTGCCATTGTCAGAGCTACAAATTTCTCTTTTCGTGCGTAAGCACTAATCCGACGGGTGCCAACCACGAGCAAAATCGTCCGTTCCTTGTTGCCTTGTCTGTTCCCAGCTGGCCTAGGGCGAGCGCTCTGTCTCTCGGCACTGCCTGCTCTTCTTCCTCTTCCACGCAGCACGAATTGTGCATTCGCACTGCTTCGAATGTATTAAATATTCTCGTAGCTTTTCCTTTTCCTACTAGCAGAAACGAGGTCGGTCGCGAGGACAGGGAAGTCACTCATAGTAGATAAAATACTGTTGATATGAAAATTTGTCCCATGATAAGAAAGTTTGTTGCAGGCTTATGCAGCAATTTTTATTCACGGAACAAAATTTTGTGGCTACTTGCATTAACAGAATCTTCGCAAAAAATCTCTGAGTCGTTCTTCTATGTCCGTGATATAGTTCACGTTGGGTAAAACTGCTGTGAATATTCGCGGCACACATAACTAATAACGTCAACGAAGGCAGAACGTATCCCTGTAACCATCGGAATCGAAAAAGCGAAATGCATTCTGAATGGCAACATCAAAAAACGGCTTCTGCACGGGTAAACGTTAATTACATAACTAAGCCTCAGTGCAGCCGGCCTGCATATATTGAATGTTACTATTTGTAAGACGTGCAGCGCAGTTACTGGTAAACTAGGAAGCGCAAAATACCGGACGACGGACAGAGTAAGGGACACAAAAAACAGGTTCACGAGCGCTTTTTGTGTCCATTACTCTGTCCGTCGTCAGATATTTTGCGCTTCCTAGTTTACAACATGCATCACCAATTAGCCCGGCAGCTTGCTCTCGTGAACAGTTACTGGTACCTTGCGATGCGGCCATTTGCAGTGTGTTCAACATGAATTCCTGATACAGGCTGATTTTAAACCGTTTAGAATGGGGCCAGCTGAGCTGCATATGAGAAACTTTTCCGTGAATTCCACTACGACTCGTTATACATTGATGTGGCCTTTCAGGCAGGTGTACAACTTATTTGCACTTGGCCCTGAGGAACAGAACTCTCATTGTTGAGAATCATCAGCTATTGGTTCGCGTGGAATACTGTTCTACAAGCGCGCACATTGCCAAGCTTCCTTGATTTTTTTCTATTCGTGCCTATTGTTTACATCGTTCTCTTCTTTGAGTACGAGCAGCAACTTGCGGATCGCGACAGGTCCTCGACACCTTTTTTCCAGAAGTGGTAATCACCCAGACTAGTTTATGGCATTGATATATCCCAACAGCCCCTGAATGCTTTTCGCCCTCTCCTTCCAGGGCTGCTTACTCCCCACCTGCCTGCCTCACATGGAGGCTCTCGGCACCGCCCAGGACTCAACCAACCGGAGACACGAGTCGTAGAAAAACGAAGGTTGAACTCAATCGGACTGCGTCTCCCATTGAAAAGGCCCACATGTTAACGGCTGCTCGTAATTAGTGCTTGAGCAGTTCGAGATTTTTTCTTTTTTCTGCTTTTGTTATCGTAACCGATGTTTTATTTGCACAACCCAAGATTTAGGGAGCTTTTGTTTCCATTCAATCTTTAAGGCATTTTTTTTCGTGTTGATATGCAGTGGAGGGCTCCGGAATAATTTCGACCACCTGGGGATCTTTAACGTGCACTGAAATCGCACAGCACACGGGCGCCTTAGCGTTTTTCCTCCATAAAAACGCAGCCGCCTCGGTTCGAACCTGAACGCGGCGGCTGCATTTTTATAGAGGAAAAACGCTAAGGCGCCCGTGTGCTGTGCGATTTCAGTGCACGTTAAAGATCCCCAGGTGGTCAAAATTATTCCGGAGCCCTCCACTACGGCACCTTTTTCTTCATTTCTTCTTTCACTCCCTCCTTTATCCCTTCCCTTACGGCGCGGTTCCGGTGTCCAACGATATGTGAGACAGATACTGCGCCATTTCCTTTACTTTCCCCAAAAACCAATTATTATTATTATTATGCACTGTTAATTGTTTGTCATTGGAGCACATGTACAGATAATATTTTTGAAAATGCCTGTGCCGTTACTGCCAAGGCTGCGATAGGACTCCAAATGCGATTGCAGTGAACCAGTTCTCATCTCTGCCACGGCTGTAATGCGATTTTAAATTTTAACAAAAAGAGAAAAAACTCAGGGGGGCACTTTGCTGACCTAAAGTGCGGTGAGGCGAAAGCCTTCAGGGCGGTATTGCTGCTTGTGTCACTGATGTGTGGGTCAGATTTTAATGAAGTACTTGCGTTTGTCCGCATTCTGAGACTGCATTGAAGTGAGCGCTAGGAGGGAGGTTGCGCGGCACCCGGTCCGGTCGACAGCTGCGAGGCGTCTGGCGCGAACGTAGCGCTTGCGCTGGTGGCGCCGCCTCGCGCATGCGTAGTGAACTACCAATGTCGAAACATGGCCTCCGAGATTATCCGCTGCGCTAGCGCGGTTGGGTGATCTGGAAGGCCATGGACGCAAGAGAGTAACGGACAGACGCAACATGAGCCATTAAAGGCTTTCGCCTTAAAAATTATAGTAGGTGGCAGAGATTTTCAACAACACCAACTGCGGAATCTCGAATCGAAACTGCTTTCTCACGTGGCCACTTCGTGGAGGTTACCAGATGGTAGCGCCAATTATGAGCAGTACAGCCAGCTTCCGGTGGTGTCCTAAATCTTTTTTGCATAACTTGTTTTTAGTTATTTTAAATCTAGCAGGCCCCTTTACTAGGCCCTACAGCTGGTGGGCATACATAATTTCTACACTCAGCCCCAAGCTACATCGGGAGAACAAGCGTAGTGCAAGCACACGGCGGGAAGAGACACCTGATCAGAGTTGAGTTACAAATAAATGGTGAGGCCATGGTGGAGCAGGTTAAATATATACTCAACACAAGTACTCAATGGAAGAAAAATTATAAGACGAGTAGTAGCAATAACAATATAAAGACATTTAAAATTTGTACAGACGTATTTCTACTTTGCTTGCTAGTTTTCAGAAAAACGCTAAGGCGCCCGCGTGCTGTGCGATGTCAGTGACTTAAAAGATCCACAGGTGGTCGAAATTATTCCGAAGCCCTCCACTCAAGTAGCGGTTGATGATTTTCGCTATAGGTTTATTGATCCTTAATTCAACTGGTATTAAGCAGCAATACACATGTCTAAACAACTGAAAGTAAATGTGAGGATGTTAAAGGCAGACACAATGTCAATGCGACAGTGTTAAGGAGCTTGTGTGGCAGAGATGCCGGTGTCGTCGGCGTCGGCAGTGAGCGAAAAATTCCTCCTCCTCCTTCTCACAATGTACGCAACTGCCCTAACAGATAGCGCGCGACGGCAGCGGAAGGAAAAAAACGGATGCCTGTCACATATTTGGTGGACAACCTGGACCGCGCCGCAAGGGAATAATAATAATAATAATAATTGGTTTTTTGGGGGAAAAGAAATGGCGCAGTATCTGTCTCATATATCGTTGGACACCTGAACCGAGCCGTAAGGGAAGGGATAAGGGAGAGAGTGAAAGAAGAAAGGAAGAATTAGGTGCCGTAGTGGAAGGCTCCGGAATAATTTCGACCACCTGGGGATCATTAACGTGCACTGACATCGCACAGCACACGGGCGCCTTAGCGTTTTTCCTCCATAAAAACGCAGCCGCCGTGCCGCAAGGGAAGGAAAATGATATGAAAATTGGTTTTAAGGAAAGGAAGTGAGGCCTGTATCCCATATCTCTGTGGACGCCCGAACCGCGCCGTAAGGAAATGAAAATGAAATGAAAATTGATATTTAAGGAATGGAAGAGACGCGTCTAACATATCTCTAGTTTGGGCGTAGTGAGGCCGTGAGGGCTCGCAGAAATCACGCGGTGAGCGGTGAACAACGCAGCGCACATCCAAAACGTGTTCACCACGAAGCTTGCGGCTTGCTGCCCGTTCGTTCGGCGAGGAAGCTACGCTGGCGTTCGTGGCATCGGGTTTGTCGTGAACTGGGTGCCGACGAACCGAGACTGCAACTTAAATCACGCGCGTTTCGGCAAGGCGCCTGGCAGCGCTACTACGTGGTTTGCCGCTCCGCGCGTCCGTTTCACCGTACGTAGCAGAGCGATTTGTCTAACGGGCAAGGCGTCGGGTCGAACAGGCGATGGCGTTCCGTGGACACCCTGGCAGTGCTGCAACACACTGTCGCGTTCCGCTCTTAAAGGCGAAGCTTAAGCGTCCTGCAATTTTTTTTACAATGTGAATATGAGGCGACGATGTCGAAGAATTTTGCAATCCATGAAGTCCATGAAGCTTCAGGATGTCAGTAAAAAAGGGCACTCGTTTGCTGCGCCAGAGTACACGCGATCAATCCAGTCAGCTAAGGCAGCGTTTCGATAGAGCCTAAACGCAAAGGCGCCCGTGTGCTGTGCGATGTGAGTGGACGTTAGACCCCCACATGATCGAAATTATTCCGGAGTCCTCCACTACAGCACCTTTCTTCCTTTCTTAGTTCTTCATTTATCCGTTTCTTACGGCGCAGTTCAAATGTCCACCCAGACATGTTAGACAGTTAATGCGTCATTTCCTTTTTTCAGAAATGTAAATAGTAAATTGGTTGGAGAAAGGAAAAAGCACAGTATCTATCTCATATATCGGTGGACACCTGAACCGCGCCGTAAGGAAAGGGATAAAAGAGGAACTGACAGAAGAAAGGAAGAAAGAGGTGCCATAGTGGAGGGCACCGGAATAATTTCGAGCACCTGGCGATCTTTAACGTGCACCGAGCAATCTTAATAATTGCTTTTTGGGTAAAGGAAATAGCACAGTATCTATCTCATATATCGGTGGACACCTGAACCGCGCCGTAAGGGAAGGAATAACGGAGGAACTGACAGAAGAAAGAGATGCCAAAGTGGAGGGCTCCGGTATAATTTCGAGCACCTGGCGATCTTTAACTTGCACTGAGCAATATTAATAATTGGTTTTGGGGGAAAGGAAATGGCGCAGTGTCGGTCTCATATATCGGCGGACACCTGAACCGCGCCGTAAGGAAAGGGATAAAGGAGGGAGTGAAAGAAGAAAGGAAGAAAGATATGCCGTTAGTGGGGGGCTCCGGAATAATTTCGATCACCTGGGGATCTTCAACGTGCACTGAGATCGCACAGCACACGGGCGCCTTATTGTTTTGCCTCCATAAAAACGCAGTCGCCGCGGTCGGGTTCGAACCCGAGAACAACGGATCAGTACCCGAGCGCCCTAATCACTGAGCCACCGCGGCGGGTCCCTGAGTCATCTTTGTTTCCATTTTTGCCGTGTTCTTGTAGTATATTGAAAATGATAGTTATTATTATTATTACTACTATTAATATTATTATAGGAAAAATAAGGCGCCCGTGTTCAGTGCGATTAAAGACCCACAGTTGGTCTAAACTACTCCGGAGCCCTCCACTACGGCAACCCTTTATTTCTTCTTTCACTACCACTTTCCTCCTTTCTCTTACGGTGCTGTTGTTGTGTCCACCGTGATTAGAAAATTCTTGAACCGTTTCCTTTCCTGAAACAACCAATTTTTCAAAGGCCAATTTTGATTGTACAGCACACGGCTGTTTATTTTTTTTATTTGCGTCAAAAGAGCAAAACAAAATGAAGAGTAACAATAATATCTCCGCTTCGCTTAATTCTCAGTTTCTAAATTGACATTGATCAAACTTCGATGAAACGCCGCCCGTACACAATCAGCGTTGAAAGCAAGCAAGGGTTTCCCTTCGACATTAAATTTGTTGACCAGAAGCCTCTTTCTGGACCACTGATGTTTTGTGCGAGAAGGCATTAGCTGGCGGTACCTAACAAAGTAAGCATCGGCATCATTTGCGGTCGTTTCTCCTTCATCTACAGGAACACGAGCTTAAAAGCTAGTATTGATGTTCGGCACCGCTTGGTTTTGTAACTAATTGTCCCGACCAGATATATTAGAGACATTTAGTATAGCGTACGCAGACATACGCAAAGGCACAGCGTACGCTATAGAATAGCGTGCTTCGTACTGCGCATGCGCTAAACTCTATTCCAAACCGAGGTTTAGCGTACGTGCGCGTTACGTACGCTATTTCTCGAATTTAGCGTGCGTGTTCTTGCGTACGCTATTAAAAATAGCGTTGTCAAGATGGCGGCGCCCACGTCCCCCGCTTCGGAGAGAATTCGTCAATGTTATTGGGTTTTTAGGCATATTCATTGCTTTAAATGGCACACGTGATATTCGCCTTGCCTCGCCTCGCCAACAGCACAAAGAAAGAGGGATAAACTTGCCCAATTTTCTATTCTGTGTAACGATTCCGCAGCTCTTAACCCTAACAAGACAGAACCGACTGTGGATTGCCTTGATTTGGATTCTTAATTAAGGAAATGTAGTCTCAGCCTTGCCAAAAGTAGCCGTTTCGGCTGTTGGCTGGTCCGTCTAGGCTAGCCACCAAGCCCGTCGCAGCAACGCTGCGTCAAGTGCTTGTAGCACGTGTGTGCGTTGACATCCTGGTCGTGCTTCTCAGATGGCAGTCACCGTGTTGACAGCGCAAAAATATTCCGCTTCTCGCCTGCGATTTACATTCGCAGTTCAATAGATGCACCCAACCCCTCGAGCTTACCACTACGGCCTCTTTTTCACTGCGCCACCGTGGTGGCTCAGTGGTTATAGTGCTCGGCTGCCGACCCGAAAGGCGCGAGTTGGATCCCGGGCGTGGCGGTCCGTATTTCGATGGAGCCGAAATTCTAGAGGCCCGTGTCAGAACTCAGCACGCATCACTTAGTCGATAGGGTGCTTTAAAATGCGAACTAGCGAACACAGCAAATAATATTTCATGCAACGTTGGCTTTGGCAACTTGTTCTCTGCTATTTCCGTGCGGGCAGATTTTGCAACCAGTAGTAATATTTTTTTATCGATCGATTTGCTGGTGGATCCTTTGAAGTTTGAAAAAAATCCACCATACCCAAAGTACTGAGCACATAAATTCTAGATAGTAATTTTTACTGTTTCTTAGTGAATTAACAGTTCGTAATCATTTTCGTACATTTGTCGAAGAAAAA
The DNA here is from genome assembly GCA_030143305.2 of Amblyomma americanum. NCBI lineage: Eukaryota > Metazoa > Arthropoda > Arachnida > Ixodida > Ixodidae > Amblyomma > Amblyomma americanum. The sequence continues at coordinate 83,266 of JARKHS020017668.1, read as the reverse complement.
TTCTTGCTGTTTTCTGCTGGAAAACAAACTAATTGCATTCTGTGACGCCTGGGTACTGTTTGCAGGAAAAAAAACAAAATTGGGTGAAAACAAAACAAGGCTCTTGAAAGCCTTAAATGAGATGTGAAGTGTGCATACAGATGCCAATTACACATTTTTCTCTGTATGAATTAGCAAATTTATTTTGTGCCGTATTAATCCTCACAGGTCAGGCACAGAGGAGGAATGTGAGGAGAAGGAGAAGCTCCTGCAGGAGATCTCTGACCTCGCAAGAGAAGTTGGATACAAGTGTAAGAGCCGCAAGCCACAAGCTGCTGCAAATAAAACGTTTGCTACAGGAGTGCGCGACAATGCCTGCGCCGCTGCTGCAAGAGTGTCACCACATCACAGAGACTCATGTAAGGACACACCAACTTCCTTTTCTGTTCACTTGCTAAGCATGATGTAAGCGTGAGTCATTCCACTTTAGAGTGGTACATAAACATTGCCAACTGGATGAAAAGAACAACAAAGAAATAAGTGACCTATATAAATAAAAGAAAAACACAAGTGACTGTAAGTATGTAGCTTTCTGTATTTGGCGTTATTTTTTAAAGGTGTGTATAAATCAAACCAATGCCAGCACTTGATGTGTAGCAAGTGGCAAACGTCATGGCGTATTTGTGCTGAAATGCAATTTATTGGAAAGCACCCATTAAGTGCTGTAACAGAGGGTCCACATTTTCTCCTTATTTTTCAGACCCAACACCATCTGGGACTGCACCGACGCTCCCGAAACAGCATCTTATGTGCTGCAGCAGATGTGCGACGACAGAGATGTCGTTGATGATTATTTCACGACTAACGCTGAAAACTTTCAGAGTGCGCAGCAAACGCCTAGCGCAAATGCTACAACAGACGTACAAGAAGAAACTGAGGAACATGAGCCCCCACCTACAGCTGAAATGAAGCGAAGCAAGCATACTTTTCATTTGAGCTGTATCATACCAATTTGCATATTCAAACTGTTTCAATAGTCAATCAGTTTGTGCGACTCAGACGTGCTAAATTCTTTTGCCAACAGGCAAATGTGGATCTGTCTTGCTCTCCTGGCTTGATTTTGTACTTTTGGTGCATTGTCATGCATTAATTCGATTTGGAAAACATACTTTTGCAGGAAAAAGGAAACCAAAAACAGCGGGCGATGAAAATCACTAATTTTTGGAAAAAAGATGAAGCCATGAAAGGGCAATGAAGGAGAAAGACGTGCAGCTCGATATGGAGCGTGCCGCACTTGAAAAGGTGTGCCTCGAGATGAAACAGAGGCGCTGGGAAAAAAGACAGCAGATGAAGTCCATAAAAATGGAAAATGAATTCAAGCAGCGTGAGCTGGAATTGGAGGCTCGTGCCAATGAAGTACAAGCAAGAAGGCAACAAAATGAGGCGAACAGTGCAAGCCAGCAAGCACTAGTAAATGTGTTGAATGCGTTTGCACAGAAATTATGCAAAGACTAAAATGACAAGAGAATAAAATTATTATCTGACAGAACTCTGTGCTTTTAATTGCCTCCAATATAACGCAGTTATACAAACTGAATGAAAAAATTCTTTCACTGCAAGCTGACAGCACTTCCTGCCGCCAATACATGCCAAAGCTGCTGCTTTCATATTATGGTAGCCCACAGTGGCTGCTTATTGGTAATAGAGCACAGCGGCTGATTCCTAGAATGCAAGCACTGTATTGTACAAAGCCCACGTATGTTAAGGAATCCCGGAGAATCTGAATTTACCACCTCAGCGTCCCTCATAGCTCAAGCGGCTTCGAGAAGTTGCACGCCACAAACAATATGAAACGCATTATTAATACTAGGACAGCTCATTTAGTTCATGTAAGACGAACAAGGTTTTAAAGTGAAGCAAGTACTGCGCACGGTAAAAGTTCAATTAATAAACACTGAACCAATCCTGAGCATTTTTGTCTATGACTGGTTTGGGTTAAGGTAATCAAAGAGGCATGGTGGCTCCAGGTCAAAGTAGTTAGAGACTTGGTTACCATACATGCAAGCATGGCAGTTGGTGAGAATGACGGCTACCCTGTACATTCTAGGCACAGCCTGCAAAAGCAGCCTTTGATTTTTTTTTTGAAATCAAGAAAAGCAAACTGGGAAATTACTCTCCCGAATCCCCATTCTACAGCCTGCCTAACTGTACTCTTGGCAGCATTGAAGTTTTCTTGAGCAGTTGTGAGCCGTGCACCTCCATATGGTTTCATGAGAAGCGGCCGCAGGGGATATGCAGGGTCCCCATATATCACTGCATCATTTCCAGGTACCAGCCCCTCAAGTGTCTCATAAAGTTTGCTTTCTTTCAAGATTCCTGAAATGAGAAAAAAATTCGGTGCATACCATGTTCTGTAATATTACCGGAACAATGCTCACAGCAGCACATCTGGTAAGCAGACACTGAATAGAACACTCTATATATAATAATATCATTGCGTATTAAATCACAGCAAAATTAATATTGCGTTGTACACACTCCGTGCTTTCTTTATGCTTTATGTGTGATAGGGTACCAAACAGAGAGAGAAAAGCATGAAGGCAGGCAGGTTAACTTGGTGATGCCCAGTATGCAACCAGACACGCAGGAATGGGAACAAAGAGAGAGAAAGGAAAGAAAGAAGAATAGGAAATAATGACACAACAGGCATGTGCAAAACTGAAATACAACAGATAACGCCGACAGTGATTCTGTTACCACAATGAAACTTACCAGCATCATGCCTGCTGCCTAGATCTGGCCCGTCAAGCTGACAGATGAGCCCATTGGGGTACATGAGGCCTTGATACTTCAGTGCGTGGACTCTCCTGTGCCCAGGGAAGTACACTCTTTGACCTTCTGATGGGCGACATATGGGATATGCCGTTCCATCAACAAATGCCCAGCAGTTGTCCAGGGGGGCGCCTTTTAAGTGAACTGCCTGAAATGAGAGACAATGAGATGTGATTAAGCTTAATCACACGTTTACAGACTTCAAGGAGTCACATGTTATAGTTTAAACCGTGGTAACCAGTGCACAAAATATTATGGTGATAGAATATGAAAAGAGAAACTGCAAGTACTGAGTAGTAACACGTGATTTAGTCAAGTGGCATGCAGTGATATCACACACTGCTTGGTGAGCACTCCCATCGTTTGAGAATTCTTCTTGCCCTGTTCATCAACCACATCACATGAGATGCAACTGAGATATCGGAACTGCTAAAGTGTTGACACACAACCACATCGTAAGACTTCACATGGACAGCTGTGCATATTGTGTCTTTTACATGACTCATTTGGTTTTGGTTTTATGGGGGTTTAACGTCTCAAAGCGACTCAGGTTATGAGGGACTCCGTAGCGGAGGCCTCCAATTAATTTCGAGCACCTGGATTTCTTTAACATGCCCTGACATCGCGCAGCACACAGGCATCTAGTTTTACGTAATGCAACGAAAATGACACACATAATGAGAGCACTCGCCATGCTTCCACAGGGTCATCTCTTAAGGAAATAGCACACCAAAAAGGGAGACCTGCGCAGTTTCCGCCTGAGTGTACTTGACGCCACAACAATCAAGCACTTTTCACAGCAACGAATCGGGCTTCTAGATTTCTGCAACTCATTCATTACATACTAAGACTTCTATTCATAGCGCTATGTAAATTCCTTCTTTTTTCTTCCTGCTGTGAATGTCATGCGACATGCAGAATAAAAGAGCAAAATGAAAAACTTACGTTGCTCATTTCTTTCAAATGAGACGTGCTCAGCTACTTGTGACACAGCAGGTTGTCAAGCAGTGGTCCATATCTCTTACTCGAAGTGAAGCATTGTTTTGTTTGAAATGCTCGATATCACTGAATAGTGGCGGCGAAAGAATTCCTGCAGATCGCACAATCTGTTCGGGTAGGCCAGTCGCCGCAAACAGATGCACAGGGCTTCTCGCCCAGACACTCGCACTCCTTGAGCGCTTGTTATGTATTCGGGCACTTCTAAAGCGTTCACAAGCGTCCGAAAGTCTGCGTTCTCGAACCTAAAGTGACTTCGGAACGTGCTGTCGGGCATGGTGTCCAGATTCAGCAGGGCGCGCCTGGATGCATAGAGTCTGCGTTGCTGTTCACGCTCGCGCATCATCACGGCTTCGATGTCGTCCCAGCTTAAAAACGCTAGGCAGTAGGGGGTCCGAAAGGATGCTAGTACGCACCATGACGTTATTAAGAACCTCGCTCGGTTCGGTTACCTAAAAAAAGTAGGGCCCTACCTCCGCTGAGCAGAGCACGAACCATTTGGCCACGCAACCGGCTATCTGCGTGATGCGGCTTGGATAACCTTGGACATGCCTTGGCTAAATAGAAAAAAACTTTGTCGCAATATATTTTCACAATTTAGCCCCAGATGGCGCCACTGCAACCTACGCTATCGTTGAGTTCAGGTTGGCATACGATAAACTAAATGTGGTCGTGCGACCTCATCTGTTACCTCCCGCAAAATGCTTGCGTATAGCGTACGCAAGCACTCATACGCTATACTAAATGTCTCTAATATTTGCTCCCATGTACCCTTGATTGTAGACATTGATGGCTGGTCTGGCGGTCAAACTTCCCTTTATTGTATTCAATAAGGGTACATAGCTACAGCTAGCCAGCCCATCTTCATAAACTTCATTCTTGAAGTTCACCTAGCAAATATGGCGCTATAGTTTTAAGGTGTCCTTGCGGTCGCTTGGGATTTCTTGGAGCACCAGTGCGCAGATATCGGCAGCATTTCACGTGACATCACATCCTGCTGTAATACACGTCATCGCGCATAATCCGTGCCTTTAATTAGTGGCCCTTAAAACTAAGTTTTCCTTTCATGTCACTTGCGCACAGTGCTGCGTGACGTGCTTGTACAAATCCTCTGTTTATCCTCCTGAGCGAACATTCTCATTGGCGAAGAAGTAGTGCCCGGCTCCCGACCGAAGGGATTCCGGTTCACTTCCGCTACAGAACCTTTTAAAGCGGAAGCTTTACCACGGCCGCTCAGTTGCAACGCACTTGGTGTCATTGAGCGGCCGTGGCTTTACTATCCACGCGGCTCTCATTTCAGTGCGTCTGTACGAATGAGCTTGAATAGGAGGAGCGGAGCTGCGTAAGTAACCACGTGACGTACCACTTGACTCGCAGCAGCTGCAGTCACGCGCTCTGCCGTCGTCGCGGCGATTGCGCGCTGCCTAGCCGCCCTCTTGCTATGGACGAAGCAGGTCAGCCGGAGCCGACTTCCTCGAGAGTGGGTACTCACAGACGACGGGCCGAGTCTGATCACCCGGTCGACATGGCCAACTGTGCGAGGGATTTAGCCATCGATAGGGAGCGTAAACGCGCTAATCGGCCAGCGGCCGAAAGCAACGAAGGGCGGGAGCTTCGCCTGGCTCGACGGCCAGCGAAAGATACCGAATGAAGAAAGCGAAGAGCCTTTTTAGTAGCCGCGGCGGAGACTGTAGAGCCGCTGCAAGTGAGTTCTCGAAGTGCGGAACCCGCAACGACCCACGTGGTCCGTCTGTCTGTCAGACTGTGCTTCGGCCCCAAGAACCTTAGAAAGAGACCTCACATTTGATCCGTGATTTCGCTTGCATAGCTAGGGTTAGCTGAGCTAAGCCGACCCATTTTTTTTTTCTTTGCAGCGAACCTGTTTTTCTACGTCAATACACACATTCGACGATTCTGAATTTCCCAGTCGCCCCAATGCCGGGTTTTACGCTGAACGGGACCAATAACACTTTTGCTTTAATGGGTAATGCGTTGTCAGTCAGCGCCTTGATGTCTTCTAAAATCAAGAAACATTAATATCGGTCATATTTCGTGGCAGTTCAAGGGCATAAATGTATTTCGTTTGTTTTCTTAATGCTGCTTACAAGTCGTAACTAGCTCCACTTGCAATCCACTTTCTGAGCGAACTTACGCTGACTCTATAAAACCAAATTAGACGGCTGTACCCCTCGCTTGCTGTAGATATCTCAATGACACCGTGTAGGGGGTAAAGTGGAAAAGAACTGCATATAAGTACACTCCGACTACGTTCACAACACAGATCATTGGACGCGATCTTGCTCCACGTTCCCTTCGCCTACAAACCAAAATTAAGAAGGCAACCTCGTGGAACCATTACCTCGTGAACGGCAGGGAGGCCACATGACAACGCTCGACACCATGTTGCAGGATGTCGCCGGTGAGGACAACCTCGACGTCGCCGCCTACCTGCACTGCAGTCTAAGCATGAATACGCCTATAGGAGAATAAGAAAGGGAGTATGCTTCGTAGGAAAGTAGGCATAGGCAAAAACCAGATGTGTGCGTTAAGAGACAAGGAGGGCGATGCCATTAGCAATATGGATAGTATCGTTAATGTAGCCGAATAGTTCTACACAAAATTATATAGTAGCCAATGTAATCAGAACGTTAATTTTAGAGAAAGTAGCACAAAACACTGCGGCATCCCGCCAGTAACGAAAGAAGAAGTAAAGAAAGGATTGGGAGCAATGCAAAGGAGAAAAGTAGCCGGTGAGGATCAGGTAACAGCAGATCTGTTGAAAGACCGAGGGCAGATTCTGTTACAAACCAAGCCACCGTGTATGACTTCGACCGTACCAAACTTGGAAGAATGCAAACTATATCTAAATTCATATGAAAGAAGACGAAAAGGACTTTAAAAATTACAGACCGATCAGCTTACTGCCCGTTGCCTACAAGGTATCTACTAAGGTAATAACTAATAGAGTCAGGACAACCTTAGACTTTAATCAACCAAATGATCAGGCAGGCTTTCGTAAAGGATATTCAACACTGTATAATATTCACACTATAAATAAGGGGATAGAGAAATGTACAGAATATAACCAACCCCAATAAATAGCCTTGTGTCAAAATACTGGAAGATATATACAGGAACTGCACAGCTACCATTGCCCTCCATAAAGTCAGCAATAAAATACCAACAAGGAAGGGCGTCAGGCAAGGAGGCACGATCTCACCGATGCTATTCTCCGCCTGTTTACAGGAGGTATTCCGAGGCCTGAATGGTGAACAGCCGGGGATATAGTTAAAGGAGAATATCTAATAATCTGCGATTGGCTGATGACATTGCCTTGCTGAGTCACTCAAGAGATGAACTGCAAATCAAGATAAATGAGTTACACAGAGCAGAACGGTGGGTCTACGATAAATATATAGAAAACAAAAGTAATGTTCAACAGTCCAGGAAGGGAACAGCAGTTCACAATTGGAAGCGAGGTGCCGGAAGGGGTAAAGGAATACATCTTAGGGCAGGTAGTGGCAGCTGATCCGGATCATGAGCGGGAAATAACTAGAAGGGTAAGAATGGGCTGCAGCGCATATGGAAGGTCCTCTCAGAGCATGATTAGTAGATTACCAATATCCCCCAAGAAAAGTGTACCACAGCTGTTTCTCACCGGTACTCTGCTACGGGGCAGAAACGTGGAGGCTAATGAAAAATGTTCAGCTTTAGTTAAGGACGACGCAGCGAGCCATGGCAAGAAAAAGGATAGGTGTAACGTTGAGTGACCGGAAGCGGGCAAAGTGGGTGATGGTACAAACGCGGGTTAATGACATCGTATCCGAAATCAGGCGGTAGAAATGGGCAGGGCATCTAATGCGAAGGCAAGATAACCGCTGGTCCTTAAGAGTAAGGAACTGGATTCCAAGAGAAGGCAAGGGTAGCAGGGGGAGGCAGAAAGTTAGGTGAGCGGATGAGATTAGGAGGCTTGCAGCCATAGGATGGGAGCAGCTGGGAAAGGAGAGGATTAATTGGAGAGACTTGGGAGAGGCCTTTGCCCTGCACTGGGTGTAGTCACGATGATGACGAAGCTGCCCTCTAGAGCACTCCCTTTTATAAAGGGAGTGTCAAGAGGACACCCGACTGCATTTCAACACCGTTATGTTTATATCGTGCACCAACAAAAGAACCCCGACGTCATGCCTGGTTGCGCACTCAATACGAGTAGCGCACCAACCGTTGACATTACAATCTTCGTCGGCGCCACGCAGAATACAAGCCAGCTGACCGAGTCTGAGTTTGGACATCTATTTGTCACCGCGGACTGAGTGAAAACGTTTTCGCCTCTACTGCTGGCCGCACGAGATGATTCGCCTGCAATGTCAGCGGAACTCTGAAGTTGTTCTTGATGGAGTGACAAGATCCGAGCGACACCGAGCCCTAAGAGAAGTAGTGCGTGCCGTGGGTCGAAAGCCATTTTATGAGCGCTAATATCACAATGTGTTCCTGCTCATGCACTTTACTTCAAGGCGAACGCTTTATATGCGCCATTACTTCAAAGATCGTAGTTGTTGACGTCGGGGCAGAAGAAATTGGAGTGCCACGGGGACGGCTAGAAGTGGAGAGAGAAAGACACAGACACAACTTTATTTGCCACAGGTGTTGGGAATTAGAGCAGGTGGGTCCTGTGCGGTCCCCCAGTGGGGGCGACGTACTGGGCCCTTGAAATGAGTGCAAGTTGCGTGGTCTTATCTGGCTGGGTGAGGAGTTGGTCCCAGCATTCCGCAGAGGGAGCTGGCATTAGTGCCCGTGGGGGAGGGATATTTTCGCACCCGCAGAGGATGTGCGCCTGAGTGGCGGACTATCCGTGGTTTCAATTTGGGCATGTGGGGTCGTATTCCTCATTGGTAATTAGTGATAGCCTGGATTTGCGAAGCATTGAGTGCATGTGGAATCTTCAAAGCAGGGTGGCTTATGCTCTGCCGAGGTGGGGTTGGAGAGGCTGGAAAGGGCGTCACGTCTTTTTATGAACATTGGTGATGTCGGTAAAAGTCAGGGGGGATTCAGCGAGGGCGCCTGGATCCGTTGGGCCGGTCGCCGGGATTGTTAATCTCCGGGCAAGCCGGCCGGCCCCTTCTATTCTTGACTTTTAAACGTTAGTGGTGTAGGCAGGGGCTTATTAGTTTTCAATCTCTTTAGGTTGCCCCAACCTAATATATGTCCCTTCGTTACCAAAGTTTCCCTCGTGTGCGGGTACCCAGATAAGGTTAATTTCGCGGTCGGGACTGCAGCTGCGCAGGATGCGTGCGGCGGGAATGCATATGCAGCCTGCCGAGTAGTCTAGGATTGCTCGTTTTGAGTCACTGAGGGCTCTGGGCGTACGCGAGCAGGGATGGCCAGCGCTATCGCGGTCTCGTCTGCTGCGGCGAGGGAGGGGGCGCACACCGCGGCGGCGGAGATAAGGGTAGATCGCGATGTGATTGCACGGACCACGTAGGTTGCACCTTGCCTTGCCGCGTCCATGTGTGTAGTGTGTTCGTCGGCACGATAAAAATCATCCAGTTCTCGGGCTTTGTGCTAAAGGCGAACGTCGTGTCGGCGAAGCTGCCGCTTGTTCGGTATCGGTTTTAAAAAAGGCGGCTATGTAATGCACCTGGCAAGAAGTGGAGAGGGAAGCGACTGGAGGAGATTCACAGCGAGGAAGCATTACCGGAGAGGGCGTCGCAGTCTAAATAGGACTTCATATGGCGGAAGGCGGCGGAGCGTCGGAGGCAGCAGGTGCGAGCATCAAACCACTTGCTGCATAACTTAGTCGCGCCAGTGCCCACGCAGTACGAGTCTTAAGTGTCTTTGCGAAGGGTTTCGCGGCTGCGCGCGTCACTGTCTCTTCAGGCTCCCTGCCGACGGTGTGTGCAATGAAGTCAGTGTTGGCGCTAACGGGTTACAAGTAACGGCGTTACCGCAACGCTTTATTTTTTTTTCGGTAACTTAGTAACGTACCCGTTAGCATTTCGAAACTGTAACGGCTAATGTGCTTACGTTAACATTTTTCGGTAACTCGAGCTGTCACGTCAATAGTTACTTTTTATTCCAGCTGTCCCCCCCCCCCCCCCCTCCGCCTCCTTTTTTTTAAAGGGAAAGCGCGGAGTGCCTAAAGTGATATTGCAGATAAACCAAATGCACAGGTGTTCTGGACAACCCTTGTTGCGGCTCGCGTGCATGCCAGAAACACCTGCCTTTGACGACGCACCCAACTGAAATAAAAAGACAGGCTACCCATAAGGCACGAAACACGTGCACGAACACGCATTCACACACTTGCCTGCACCTACCTCCCTTCCCAAAGCAATGCACACACACAAATCTCTAAAGAGAGGAAGCATACCCGGCATAATGTCACATCACAATGTTCAAAATTAATGTAATTTTGCTCATAGTTTAGCGATGTTTTCTTTGGAAAGTTAGAATTGATGATAAAGTGTCATTTTGTGTTTAATTTCACGTTCAGAAAATGGCTCCTAAATATTCCACGGTGTATGAAGCCATCACATATAACTCTGCAGGCAACTTTAGGCCATTCTAACATAGCTGAGCTCCTGCACATTTGTGGAAGGTATTCTCGTTAAATCAAGATTTCGGGTAAAATCGCTGTTTTTTCTATAAGTTTTATGTGAAATATAACCTTTATAAAATTGTTATCGTTTGTTCTTGCAGCGGAGACGCACTGATTAAAATTTATGGCGATGCAGTAACGGTAAAAAAAGGTGCGGTACTTTTTTTCGGTAACGGTAACGGTAAGGCGTTGCATTTTTTTGTAGCTAAGATAGGGCAGTAACGCGTTCCTTTTTTTAGCGTAAAGGGTAACGTATTTAGTAATTTTTTTTCGGTAACGCCTGCAACACTGGATGCAGTGTGATGTAACGGCGAAGACATCAATGTCTGTGGCCTGCGAGGCGACCGCGTCTACGTGAACAGGGAGACGAGGGCGCCCACAAAGGTACGCTACCGGCTCCAAAGCACGAGAGCAGGTAAATTCTATACGACGGCTGCAGAGGCGGGCTGCAACATCGACGATCACTGCTACGGTAAGACCGGACGAAGCTAGTCTCAACCGGTTGAAGGGGCGTTGAACTACGCAAGCCAGAAGCGGACATGAAGCGACAGAAGCGCGCTGCCAACGTGGAGTTGCGGAAACGTGAAGCGGAAGCAATGCGGCAGAGGCGCGAACAGAAGGCTCAGCTGGGTGCTGGTTGTGAAAAGTTTAATGGACACAGGGGAGTGTAGAACACGTAGGTCCTTGGGGCCCCGCACGGCCCCACTGGACTGAAATGTTCAAACATTTCACTCGCGGAGCTATAGAGTTTTCTAATTCATACTCTTAACCACTCTTGAGTGTCTGTGGCGAATTTGTTTGCCCGCCTCTTTTTCGTTGATAAGTATGTGATCGATTCTTCTTCAATAGAGGCAATGCCGCGAAGGCTCTTTGTTCTTGCTCAAAGCCGCTGGTGCGCGGCATTAACACTTTCTGCTGCGACAGATGGCTAGTTTTAAGTAGAATGACTACAGCCACATTCGAAGACTTTTATTGCTCGAGATTGCGCAGTTACCTTTGAGGCTCAATCGGGGTTTCTTGGCCAACTTTTCACCGCGGCCGAGAGAAGCGGAAATCCTGTATTTCGTGGTCCGCCCAACACATTTCTTGCGATCTACGCTGCCTGGTTGCTCAGGTATCTGTGCTGAAAGTCAGACCTATAAAGAGTCCCTTTAAGAACCACTTCAGCAAACACCATCTAGACTGACAAATCCTGGGCACTTTGTCTTCCTCGCATTATCGGCATAATAGGGGTACTAAACGTATCCGTAGCGGCTCGAGCCAGGGCCAAACTCGTAAACTACTGGACACCTTTATTCGTCCCGATTGGTCCCGATGCGGCGGCAGGCACGCACGCAGCTGCAGGTTAACTGGCGCCATGTGGCGCCCTACAAAAAACCTGCGCATGCGCACTGCCGACGCGCGGACTCACGATACTCTGGTAATAGTATACAGCACGGTACGCGGCATGGTAAAGGCATCTAACATCTGCGCGGATGGTCATAGCGTCTCAGATGGCCAAATAACATAAACCGCTTGTTTGTCATCGTGACATGCGAAAGAAAGAACGCCATTGCTCTCTTGGATGCTTCCCCAAACAAAATGGAGCTATGCTTATCTTCCCATGAGATGCTGAAAAAGGACGCAGTTGCTGGTTGGTTCAGGCGTCCGTGACTCTCCCGCAAGAAAAAAATGTCTGCTTAAGAGTGCAAATGCGAAAGGCTTCTGCTGTCCTCACTCTACCTTAATTTTTTATTTTCTGTTATTCTGTAATCCTTTTCCGGTTTTATTTTTATCTATTGCTTATTTCTATTTTCTTTTCATTTTCCCAGTTTTATTTTTGTTTTCACTTTTTGTTTTTAATTTTCAATTTCCGGTTTATGTCATTCGTGTACTTTGCTTAAGAAATGGGGCTTAATCAACTTTTACATTTTTGTTTTAATTACCAGACAACTTATGATAGACAGTTCGTGGGGGCAACTTCCGTCTACAACTCTCGTCCACGCCACTGTTGAGCCAAGAAAGGCTTCCGCCTTAAAATGTTCTCTGGGACGTTATGCCACGCGACTATCCGCGCCTTGCCGCAGCTGCGCTTTGAGCCGGGGGCACTCGCTCGCCTCGCAAGTATCGAATCACGTGACGAGGCGTTGCGGAGCCGACAGCACTCTCCCAAGTGCCGTAAATTGCGTAACGCGCCATTCGCTATATAAAAACGTGTGGCGTGTGCTTACCTTTGTATGATTACCTTAACTGAGCTTTCGCCGGTGTTGCTAGGTTCAGCCGGGTTGAACCACAGCAATCTTTTTGGGCCGAAAAGCTCCACTTCTCGATTGCGAAGCTGAAGGTCAAATGACGCATGGGTTTGAGTTCTGGCTCGCCGCACGTTTGGCTGAGACGTCATAGCACGTGACTTGTCGCACTGGTACCGTTCGTTCCACCGCTGCGCTGACCGCGGTTCAGACCGCTCGCTCTCACAAGTTGCGCCTCGTAACTAACACGTAATTAGCTCTTGCTGATTAAAGGCCAGAGCTCACCGCCTAAACACCCCCCCCCCCCCCCACCAACCACATGTGTGAGAGCCCGTAAAGCCAGCACTTTCATTTATAATCGTCCTTCAGTCTCAACAACAAACACCGCAAAAGGCGAGGTGGCTTCCTGGCCCTAGGGGAACGGGATCTATAGGAGCTCTCACCAATCAGGCGAGGGCTTCTTGTCACCGGGTGTATCTCTTGCTAAACCGTCGTTATCGTTTCGGAAGATCGTTCTCATCCACGTGTTTCAGACTAAATGCGGCACGGTGGCTCAGTGGTTAGGGCACTCGGCTACTGATCCGGACTTCCCCGGGTTCGAACCCGACCGCGGCGGCAGCTTTTCGATGGAGGCGAAACGCTTAGGCGCCTGTGTGCTGTGCGATGTCAGTCACTCCTCAGGTGGTCGATATTAGGCCGGAGCCCTACACTATGGCACCTCTTTCTTCCCTTCTTCCTTCACTCCCACCTTTATCCGTCCCTTACGGCGCGGTTCTGGTGCCCGCCGATATTTGTCATTTCCTATCCCCCCAAAAAAACAATTTCAGTACATGCGGTAATTTTTGACCCACAGACAATCATAGATTGGAATCCAGGACAACGATCATGGTCCTATTCATTTAGGAGCCAGGGGTACACCACAGGGCGTGGTGCTCTCTCACCTGTTATTCTATCTGGCTATGATGCACCTACTGGCCCAGCTGGGCGCTGTCGCCTGTGTGCAGTATGCTCTGTATGCCGGTGACATCACACTGCGGCCACCAATACTCCCTCCAAAAGTCTGGATTGTGCCCACTTGTGCACAATTCAGGCTTCAGCGCAAGCGCCCTCTCACGTGATATTTTTAATATTTCGCGGGCTGCCTTCGGAACGCGGAAAAAAGGGCCATGTGAGACATATCATGTAGGAAACAATTTTTGAGAGGTTTCTGAAGGTGATCTATAAATTTGCCTATCATACTTGGGATCTGCAGCGAATACTTAAAAAGTTGAATTAAGCAAAGAAAATGAATTAGTTAAGGGAAAAACAAAAATAGCCTTAGTAACTCTAGGCCAGTGCCAAAATTATGCGCTCTGTTCTATTCGCGTCCGACGTGGCTTTTAATTTTAAAACCTTTCCTCAAGTTATGTGCGACAACCAATATATTAAAGTGCCGAAAAATATCGATTTATAATTCGTCCTTTTCTCGATGCATGGAAACAGTGAACGTTGTTCTGCCCTTAGAATATGCATTCATGTTTTGCATACAATAATGGAATACTCTGCCCTTCCGAGACAAATGTAAGAAATATGCCGCCACCGTCTGGAAGACGTTGGAATAACGAGGGTTAGCTGCTTGGTAGCGCGATCTGTTGTCCATGCGGTGTATTACCCCGTGATTAGGCTGCTTTTTCATACCTCACGGCGAGCGGGCACCTTCCGCCTTCAGGTGGATATTTTGTGACCAAATAGGGCTGAAAAAGATCTTCGACGCTTTGGAGGGCCATTTTTTCTTAAGGTGGTAGGTGCCCCAACTGAATGAATGAATGAATGAATGAATACTAATGTTCACCGAGAAGGAGCCCCCAAATCCGCGGTCCCGCCACGCAGGCCTTGGACGAGGGTAGGGAATCCTCTGCAGACTAAGTGAAGATGCATTGCCTCTTTACGGCCTCAGCCGCTAGGCGGGTGGCTTGCTGCTGGATGGCGGGGTCCTCGATCCGCAGTGAAACTTGTAGCGCCTCTGTACTGTTAATATTTAAGCCAGCGCCCGGCGAACCAGCGCATTCCAAAATTATGTGATGGAAAGTGCCCCTTTCACCACAATTCGCCATGATTTACGAAATTGTGAGCTACCAAGTGCTGCCGTCAAGGCCGCCATTTTAAGCCTGACTGTAACTAAACATAAGCCTAGTTAGGCGGTACTGGTGTCTTACATGTTGTACTCATCGAGCCCGTTAATAAATGCCAATAGTGAGATCATGAGCCATTGGTTAAATAATTAAAAGCAATGAATTTAAGCCTAACTATAACTATATATTAACTTTATTAGCAAATTTTTGTGTCTAACGAGTTCTACTCATCAAGGCGATTCCAAATATCTAATTTTTTTAGGGTGGCCTCATTAATTACTTAGTATAAGAGAGTAACCATAGTCACGTGACTAGGTAATTAGGACGTCACAAAATCAGTGACCTTACCACTCATTCACCAATTCGATATACAAATGACTTCACCAAATCAATCACCGACTGAGTTGCTATAACGATTTACTATGGGGCCGCCATCTTCAATTCATCGGTTTCACACCGAAGGGAGGTGGTAGGAGACCCCACGAAATCGAGAAACGTCATGAATAAGAGCTAACGCTCTTAAAACTTATACATCTTTGAAATATCTTTATACTTTGCATTTCTCGGTACTCGATTTTCCTTTGCTATTAGTCTCCTAAGGTACTTATCAAGGCAGTGTTATCAGCGAATCGCCAATTTCCAGGTTATTACCGATCAGATTTCATCGCTAACTCTTTTCAGTCCACGGTCCTGAATACAGAATTGTAACGCGCGGTGAACAGTACTGAATAGGCCTTCTCGCCCTGTACTGATATCCTTTCTGTCTTGGATTTTATCGCTTTCCTTACTGATGCATTTTGTATCTATAAGGCGGCTATAGTTGCATTTTTCAGCAGCTTTGCATATTTATCTTCTAAACACTGGAAAGGCAGTGCCCACTGAGCTGCTATGGATTCGAATAAGTGAAACGTTTTGTCCTACTATAAGCAGAACTATATCGAGGTGTTTATATTCTGCGTATATCTTTGTCACCTCGTTCAAGGTGTAAATGTGGGCCACAGCCACTCGACGTTAGGAAGGCCAGCCACCTTCGTTGGTCATCGTTGGTCATCGTTGGTCATGAAACTTTTCAACGATTACCTTAGTGAATAACTTGCATGATGATTGCATGTTTGCTCATGCAAGCTGTGCTTCTTTGGTATCGAGAAATTCTTTTGCTAAGCTTATCCCGCTGTCTGTGGTGTAGGAAGTCCATATTGAACTCTTTTATTACCTGTAGAGTATTTTCAGCATGCAGCGCTAATTTCGCGCGCCAAATGCACGGAAGGCGTTGCAGTGAATTTCTGAACAAAAAAACTGGTGATGGTGAGTAGAACCACAACCCGGTTAAAAATAATTTGATTCACATGTGAAATAATTTGAACATTTGCTAATACTTAAACGCTCAGATAATGATGGGATACCTTCGGCAGCTCCTCGAAAGCTGGCCACGCCACTAACACCGGACATCCATGAGAAGTTATCGCTCGGAATGTTCACAAAAATTTCATTTCGTGTGCCGTGTGCATCTTTATTTCCTTTGTCTGCACTTTGTTCATAGCTTTTGCTCGGCTGAAAGTACGGCAACAAATATGCATTTTTTTCTTATCGCATTCCTATCGTGGCAAGGTCAGACAGATTTCTGAAGCATGAAAAGTGAAACACGTGAATTGTCTTCACTGTAATTTGTAGAATCACCTAACTGCCAGCCTCGGCGGAGTAACAATCCAAATAGCTGAATACAGACACTAAACCATTGAATTTTCCAGGCTTAATGAAATTAGGTTTCGAGCCATTTTTTTGGATGAACACGCAGTAGCAGATACCAGCTCGCGTCTTGTGCTGGGCAGCAAAAGTTGCAATTAGAGAATTTTTTTTTTCATTCGTGGCGAACCACCTAGCTTCACTGCATGAATTGTAGACGTTCAGGTTCACCGATTTGCAAGAATGCAGGTTTCAGTGAGTGAATGCAACCTTCGCATGATAATTTCAGGATTATTTCATTCACGTAGCGCTTGATGATTTTTGCTATAGCATTATTGCTCCTTAATTAACTGGTATTAAGGAGCAATCCACATGTCTATACAACCGAAAGTTAATGCGGGGATGTCAGAGGTAGAGACAACGTCAACGCGACAGCGTTAAAGAGCACGTGTCGCAGAAAAGCCGGTGTCGTCGGCTTCGGCCGTGAGCGAAAATCCCTCTTCCTCCTCCTCCTCCTCCTCGCATTGTACGTCACTGCCCCAACAGATAGGGCGCGACGGCAGCAAAAGTAAAGTAAAGGACGCCTGTCACATGTTTCATTGGGCAACCCGGAGCGCGCCGCAAGGGACGGAAAATGAAATAAAAATTGGTTTTAAGGAAAGGAAGTGACGCGTCTGACGTATCTATTTTGGGCGCAGCGGGGCCGTGCGGGCACACAGGAATCACGCGGTGAGCGGCGAACAACGCAGCGCACATCCAAAGCGCGTTCACCACGAAGCTTGCGGCTTCCTGTCCGTTCGTTCGGCGCGGAAGCTATGCTGGCGTTTGTGCATCGGGTTGGTCGAGAACTATGTGCCGACGAAGTAAGACTGCAACATGAGTCCCGCGCATTTCGGCAAGGCGCCTAACAGCGCTTCTACGCAGTTTGCCGCTCCGCGCGTCCGTTTCTCCTTACGTAGCACAGCGATTTGTCAAACGAGCGATGGCGTTCCGTGGACTCACTGGCAGTGCCGCAACACGATGTAGCGTTCCACTCTTAAAGGCGAAGCTTAAGCGTCCTACAATTAATTTTGCAATGTGAATATGAGGCCACGGTGACGAAGAATTTTGCAGTCCACCAAGTCCACGAAGCTTCGGCCCTTCAATAATAAGGGCACTCGACTGCTGTGCCAGAGTACACGCGATCAATCCGGTCGGCTGAGCCAGCGATCAATCGAACCCGACCGCGGCGGCTGCGTTTTTATGGAGGAAAAACGCTTAGGCGCCCGTGTGCTGTGCGATGTCAGTGCACGTTAAAGATCCCCAGGTGGTCGAAATTATTCCGGAGCCCTCCACTACAGCACCTCTTCTTCCTTTCTTCTTTCACTCCCTCCTTTATCCCTTCCCTTACGGCGCGGTTCAGGTGTCCAACGATATATGAGACAGATACTGCGCCATTTCCTTTCCCCCAAAACCAATTATTATTATTATCAATCCGGTCGGCTTAGCCAGCGTTTCGATACAAATTAATAATAATAATAATATTAATTGTTTTTTTAACTTTTTTAACTTGTTAAGAACTGCTTACGAAACCAGCTTTCCATTTTTGAGTTCTTCCAAATCGAAAAAGATTAGAAAACTATGGATTACTCGAGATTTACTTGCTAAAATAAAAACAAAGTATACAATGTACCAACCATTTCTTAAGCAACGGGATCCCGAACTGCTTAAATCATTTAAGAAGTACCGTAATAAATTAAACAAAGAACTTTAGCATGCCAGAGATAACTATTTCAATAATTGTTTTTTAGGATCATCCAAAAACGCGGCCGTGACATGGAAAAAACTAAACTCAATATTTCAAAACGTGCCGGCATCAATGCGAATTATCGAAATTGTTGTAAATGGCACAGTGATTTCAGGAACCGATCTAGCTAATGTTTTCAATGACTACCTAGTAAACTTGAAGTTTCCTGCACCGTCAGGAGACTGCACCCAATACTTGACTGGCAGCTGTCTTGAGTCAACTTGAGTCAAGTTTCAGAAACGGAAGTTTTCTCTATTATCATGAAATTAAGAAATACTAGCTCCAGTGATATCTTTGACATTCAAGTCCTACACATTAAATTCCTTGCTGACATTATTGCTGTCCCACTTGCCCATATTTTCAGTCTTTGTCAAGTGGAGTATTTCCAGCACAACTACAGTGCGCAAAGGTTTGTGTTCTACACAAAAAAGGTACCAAAAATAATTTAGCAAATTACAGACCAATTTCTATTTTACCAATTTTTTCCAAAGTGCTTGAAAACGCCATCCATCCTCGTCTGGTTTTATTTAAAGATAAACATAACGTCCTGACTGACTGTCAATACGTTTTTAGGAAACATTGTTCCACCGAACTTCTCCTGCTTAATCAAAAAGAGTTCATTCTAAAAAAAACTTGAAGAAATACGATACGTACTGGGAGTTTTTATAGACTTTACAAAGGCATTTGATTCACTTAACCAGGGTATTTTGCTGAGAAAATTAGAATTCTCCGGAATTCGTGGTGTTGATTTGAAGTTCATGGAATCATACCTTAGTACTCGCATGCAGTCTGTTTCAGTAAACAACAGCACCTCCACATTTAAATGTAGTTCGTTTGGTGTCCCTCAGGGCAGCATTTTGGGCCCTTATCTATTTATTATTTACATAAACAATGTTGTTAACATTGATGATGATACGAAATTCCTGATCTACGCAGATGACACCAGCCTGTTTCTCGAAGGTGACGATTACGAAAAACTTGTTAATCATGCAAACAGCACTTTAAGCAAACTTCATGATTGGTGTTCCTGCAACGGCTTGGTTATTAGTACCCAAAAAACTGAAGCAGTCATTTTCCGAGAGAAGGGCAGAGACATTGTTCCAAATAATATTCTTCAAATACTGTGTCAGCCGATAGAAATTGTGACAGAATTTAAAACTCTAGGCGTAATTTTTTCAGAGCACATGCTGTGGGACTCGCACATTAATCATGTTATGACGACCCTAGCTCGCACTATAGGATTAATCTACAGGCATCGAGACGTATTTCCTCTAAGCACAAGACTGCTAATTTATCATTCACTGTTTTTATCGCGCATAAATTACTGTTTTTTAGTGTGGGGCAAGACAACCTCAACAAATATAAGGAAACTGATGGTAATGCAAAATAAAGTAATCCGGATTATTGCAGATTCTTCACCAGACTACTCAGTTGACAGCTTGCTTAGAAAGTTTAGACTAATTAACATAGAGAACTTGTATAACTATTATCTTTGTAAAAAGTTAAGGGATGAAAAGAAACAAGGCATTAATCTCATAACTAATCTGGAAAACTTGCAAATGAATACCCATTATTATACAACTAGACATCCTGAGCACTGGGAACTTCATCGTAAACGCACTAATTATGGTGAACAAATGTTACGACACACAGTGCCAAGTGTATTAAATTATTTTTTTTCGCAAAGAAATTGATGTGATGAGCATTTCGAAAAGAGATTTCAGATATTTATTCCTTTAGTTGTTTAGAATTAGGGTTGAAAAAAGGTTATTTACTTTTTCTTCTTTTTTTTTCTTTCTTTCTCAAATGCTACAATTGTACTACCTATGCTCTACCTTTTATGGAATTCTTTTTCTCAGGTTTGATCTGTATGCTCTGTGTAACTGTGAATTCTTCTGTTTGGTTTTATAACTGCTATTCCTTCAAATCCTTGAAGTATTTTCAATCATGCATACATACACTGCGTTTCGTACTCGTACATTTCACGGAAATTTTCTTTCACCAATTTTAGTATTGTATAATATATCCATCAAAACGTGTTTTTTTGTGTGTGTGTATGCTGATCTGTATATGTATATTGTATGAGCTGCTGTTGCCTATGTAAACAAGCAGGGTGGGAGCCTGTCATGTTCCTGTTCAGCAGCTTTTTCTTCCATGTCCCCATGTTTTGTACAAACATGAAAATAAACCGTATTCGTATTCGTATTCGCAATGTAGCCGAATAGTTCTACACAAATCTATAAAGTAGCCAATGTAGTGAGAACGTTAATGATAGAAACAGTAGCACACAACATTGCGGCATCCCGTCAGTAACGAAAGAGGAAGTAAAGAAAGCGTTACGAACAACGCAAAGAGGAAAAGCAGCTGGTGACGATCAGGTAACAGCAGATCTATTGAAAGACAGAGGACAGATTCTGCTACAAAAACTTGCCACCCTGTATAGGCAATGCCTAATGACCGCGACCGTGTCATAAGCTTGCAAGAATGCAAACATTATCTTAATTCATAAGAAAGGAGACGCCAAGGACTTGAAAAACTGCAGACACATCAGCTTACTGTCCGTTGCCTACAAGGCATTTACTAAAATAATAGCTAATACAGTCAGCACAACCTTAGACTTTAATCAACCAAAGGATCAGGCATGCTTTCGTAAAGAAAATTCAACAATAGATCATTTTCACACTATAAATAAGGTGACAGAGAAATGTACAGAATATAAGCAACCCCTATATTTAGCCTTCATTGAATACGAGAAAGCATTTGACAAAGTGGAAACCTCAGCTGTCTTACAGGCATTGCTTATTCAGGGTGTAGAAGAGCCTCGTGTCAAAATACTGGAAGATATATATAGGAACTGCACAGCTAATATAGTCCTCCATAAAGGCAGCAATAAAATTCCAATAAGGAAGAGCGTCAGGCAAGCAGACACGATGTCGTCGATGCTATTCACCTCCTGTTTACAGGAGGTAATCCGAGGCCTGAATGGTGAACAGCGGGGGATAAGAGTTAATGCAGAATACCTAAATAATCTGCGATTCGGTAATGACATTGCCTTGCTGAGTCACTCAGGATATGACCTGCAAATCATGATCAATAAGTTAGACCGAGCTGAATGGCGGGTCTAACAATTAACATGCAGAAAACCAAATTAATGTTGAACAGTCTAGCAAGGGAACAGCAGTTCACAATTGGCAGAGAGGTGCCGGAAGTGGTAAAGCAGTGTACTTAGGGCGGGTAATTGCAGCTGACCCGGATCATGAGAGGGAATTAACTAGAAGGGTGAGAACGAGGAGCAGCGCATATGGCAGGTTCTCTCAGATCATGATTAGTAGATTACCAATATCCCCCAAGAGAAAAGTGTACCACAGCTGTATCGTACTGGTACTCTCCTACGGTGCAGAAACGTGGAGGCTAATGAAAAGGGTTCAGCTTTAGTTAAGCACGACGCAGCGAGCCGTGGAAAGGAAAAGGATAGGTGTAACGTTAAGAGACCGGAAGCGGGCAGAGTGGGTGAGGAAACAAACGCATGTTAATGTCATGATAGTCGAAATCAGAAGGAAGAAAAGTTCAGGGGATGTAATGCGAAGGCAAGATAACCGCTGGCCCTTAAAGGTAACGGAGCGGATTCCAAGCGAAGGCAAGCGTAGCAGGTGGAGGCAGAAAGATAGGTGGGCAGATTAGGTTTTGAGGCTTGTAGGCCTAGGGTGGGCGCAGCTGGCAAAGGAGAGGGTTAATTGGAGAGACTTGAGAGAGGCCATTGCCCTCATCGGGTGTAGTCAGGATGATGTCGAAGCTGCCCTTTAGAGCACTTTCTTTTATAAAGGGAGTGTGCTAGAGGACACCCGACTGCATTTCAGCACCGTAATGTTTATGTCGTGCAGTCCGCAGAAGGACAACGACGTCATGCCCGGTTGCGCACTCAAGACGAGTAGCGCACCAACCGTTGACATTACAATCTTCGTCGGCGCCTCGCAGAATAGAAGCCAGCTGACCGAGCCTGAGTTTGGACATCCGCTTGTCACCGTGGACTCAGTGAATACGTTTTCGTCGCTACTGCGGGCCGGACAAGATGATTCGCCTGCTATGTCAGCGGGACTCTCAAGATGTTCTTGATGGAGTGACAATATCCGAGCGACGCCGAGCCCGAAGAGAAGCAGTGCGTGTCGTGGGTCGAGAGCCATTTTTTGAGCGCTAATATAACAATGTGTTCGTGCTTGTGCACTTCAAGGCAAAAGCTTTATATGTGCCATTACTTCAAAGAGAATAGTCGTCGGCGAGTGGGCACTAAAAACGGGAGAGCCATGGTGATGGCAAGAAGTGGAGAGAGAAAGAAACAGACGCAACTTCATTTGCCACAGGTGTTGGGAATTAGAGGAGGTGGCTGCTGTGTGGCCTCAGGTGGGGCGACGTACTTGGCTCATAAAATGAGTGCAAGTTGCGTGGTCTTATCTGGCTAGGTGAGGAGTGTGTCCCAGCGGTCCACAGAGGGAGCTGGCAAGAGCGCCAGTGGTGGAGCGTAATTTTCGCACCCGCAGAGAATGTGCGCCTGAGTGGCGGACTATCCATGGTTTCAATTTGGGCATGTGGGGTCGTATTCCTCATTGGTGATTAGTGACAGCCTTGAGTGGCTGAGAATTAAGTGCGTCTGCAATCTTCGGAGCAGGGTGGCTTATGCTTTGTCGAGGTCGGGTTGGTGTCACATATATTAAGGAGCCTAAATTCAATTTTGAAGGAAAAACGTGTGAAGAAGACGACGCAAATTAACCGAAGAATAAAGAAGAGGAAGGAGAAGCATTCGTTGAGGTGGAGAGAGATGATTGGTGGAGAAGAGAAGACGACGACAAGGCTTACATGGACTAACACCGAGGCTATAGTAGGGCGAGTGAGAGCGAGGCACAGGCGAATGTCCGGACCCCGTAGAGTATCTGTTACGGGTCCTATTGGACCTATTTTTGGAAATGCGGCGGAGAGTTTGAAGGATGCTTCACTCCCGCCACCGGTTGGCCCGGTATTGCACTACCTCCGGGATCGGCCTTGTCTTTAGCTCGTCTTTACTATCCTGTCTTTCTATCCCATCTTTCAACTCTCCTACTATCTGCACGTGGTAGCGATTGTGGCTCGGCTTGAGCCAGTGAGCAGGCCTGTGCACTTTCCTTTTCTTTCTTCCTGGCAGCAACAGACAGACAGACGAGGCACAGGAGGGCAACAGCAGAGAAGCGGAGGCTCCGGTGGGTCAGGGCACATCGGCTGGAAGATAGAGACGCCGGCTACTGCTCCGGTGAGCTCGCGTTCTACGACATCGCATCGTGGACTTCCTGCCGTGCCAGAGCCCGTTCCGGGGAGTCAACAGAGGACGCTACCACCTGCTACGGCCAAGGGTGTCTCCAGCGCTGTTGCCACCGATCCGGGTGGTGCCCCCAACGCCAACAGAACCGGCATCACCTCCACGGGCGCTTGGACCGGGAGCTTGTACGACACAGCCAGCGACGCCGCCAGCGACGCCAGCCGAAGCACGTCGAACGCCGCCAGCAACGCCAGCCCAAGCACGCCAAACGCCGCCTCGACGCCGGCTACGGGATCCATAAAACGCCGCAGCCGCACCGAACCAACCGCGAGCACGAACGCCGACCACAAATAGTAGAACGCTAGTAGTAGACGCTGGTAGTAGTGTGCCCGTGTCGTGCCTTTGTGCGTTGTTTTACTTTTGTTAGTTTTGTGTTCTAGTGTGTGTGTGTGTGTGTCACGTAGGGTGTATTAAACGTGCGTTTGTGTGGGTACACCCGTCTCCTAGTCCATTCTTTCAGTCCGAGTGCTCTCCGGAGAGATCCGTGACAGTTGAAGAGGCTCGAAAGGGCGTAATGTCTTTTTATGAACATTGGAGATGTCGGCAAAAGTCTGGGGGGATCTAGCAAGGGCTCCTGGATCCGCGGTTGGGCCTCTGGGTTTGTGATTCCTCTGGCAAGTTGGCCGGCCGCTTTTCCGGACTTTTATACGTCAGTGGTGTAGGCAGAGGCTTATTATTTTTCAATCATGTTAGGTTGCCCGAACTTTATATATGCCATTTCGTTACCACGGTTGCCGTCGTGGACGGGTACCCAGATTAGGTCAGTTTTGCGGTCGGGAGTGCTGCCGCACAGGATGCGTGCAGCGGGAATGCAGATGCAGCCTGCCGAGTAGTTTAGGATTGCTCGTATTGAGTCACTGAAGACTGTGCGCGTACGAAGGTCAGCGATAGAGAGCGCTATCGCTGTCTCGTCTGCTGCGGCGGGGAGGGGGCGCACACCGAGGCGGCGGAGATAAAGGTAGATCGCGGCGTGATTGCACGGACCACGTAGGTTGCACCTTGCCTTGTAGCGTCCATGTGTGTAGTGTGTTTGTCGGCACGATAGAAATCATAGAGTTCTCGGGCGTTGTGCTAAAAGCGCGCGTCGTGTCGGCGACGTCGCCGTTTCTTCTGTAGCGGTTTGACAAAAAGACGGCAATGTAATACGCCTGGCAAGAAGTGGAGAGGGAAGCGACTGGAGCAGGTTTCGAGTGAGGAAGCATTACCGGAGAGGGCGGCGCAGCAGAAATAGGACTTCAGATGACGGAAGGCGGCGGAGCGTCGGAAGCAGCATGTAGTAGTAGTAGTAGTAGAAAACATTTATTCCAAAAATGTAGGATAGAGAGGCGAAAATACAGATTTTGGGTGGAGTCCTTATTTCAGGACCCCAATGTCCACCGCAGTTGCTCCTGCTTGGGATATCAGCTTTCGCTGCGTCTCCAAGTCAGAGCTTAGCAGGGCAGACTCCCACTGTTCCTCGGAGTGATGTTTGTCTAGTTCGGGGGGCTTGGGACCGGAGCAGCCCCATATTACATGATATGTTGTTGGAATTCCGCCACACCAGGGGCAGTTGCTGTCATATCTGTCGGGGAAGATGATGTGGTACTTGTGTAGGTTAGGAAAGGTGTTCGTCTGTAGTTGTCGCCATTCCTTCGCCTCTGCCGCCGTTAGCTTACGGTGTGGCGGGGGATAGACTTGTCTTTGTGTTCGGAGAAGGAGGAGGCGCTCGCCGTACGTAGAGGGGCCGCGGGCAGTCCAGTTCGAGGACTAACCTCCCCGACCTCACCCCTCTCCCCTCTACGTACGGCGAGGCAGCAGGTGTCAGCATCAGACCACTTGCTGCATGACTTAGTCGCGCCAGAGCTCACGCAGTAGGATTCATTAGTGTCCCAGCGAAAAGTTTAGCGGCTGCGCGCGTCACTGCCTCTTCAGACTCCAATGCCGACGGTGTGTGTGAAATGCAGTCAGCCTTGGCGGTAACGCGTTACAAGTAACGGCGTTACCGCTGACGCGTTATTTTTTCGGTAACTTTGTAACGTACCCGTTACCATTTCGAAACTGCAACGGGTAACGTGCTTATGCTAACATTTTACGGTAATGTGAGGTGTCACGTTACTAGTTACTATTTATTGCAGTCCCCCCCCCCCCCCCCCTATGCCTCCTTTTTTTAAAGAGAAAGCGCGTAGTGCCTTAAGTGATGTTGCAGATAAACAAAATGCACAGTGTTCTCGACAACCCTTGTTGCGGCTCGCGTGCATGCCAGAAACACCTGCTCTTGAAGACGCACCCAACTGAAGGAAAAAGACAGACTACCCATGAAGCACGAAACACGTGCACGAACACGCATTCACACACTTGCCTTCACCTACCTCCCTTCCCAAACCACTGCACACACACAAATCTCTCAAGAATGGAAGCATGCCCGGCATTTTGGAACATCACATTGTTCAGAAAAACTGTAAATTTGCTGAAAGTTCAGCGAAGTTTTCTTTGGAAATATAGAATTGATCATGAAGTGTTATTTTGTGTTCAATGTCATGTTCAGAAAATGGCTGCCCCATGGGCCACAGTGTCTGAAGTCGTTACATATAACTCTGCAGGCAACTTGAGGGCACTCTAACATAGCTGAGCTCCTGCACATATGTGTAAAGTATTCTCATTTAATCAAAATTTCGGATAAAATCGCTGTTTTGGCTCGAGTTTTCATGTGAAATATAAACTTTATAAAATTGTTATCGTGATTTCTTGCAGCGAAGACGCACTGATTAAAATTTATGGCCATGCAGTAACGAAAAAGTAATGTGCGGCACTTTTTTTCGGCAACGGTAACAGTAAGACGTTACATTTTTTTGTAGCTAAGGTAGTGCAGTATTGCGTTCCTTTTTTAGCTTAAAGAGTAACGCATTTAGCAATTTTTTTCTGCAGCGCCTGCAACACTGAATGCAGTGTAATGGAACGGCGACGACATCAATGCCGGTGGCCTGCGAGGCGACCGCGTCTACGTTAACAGGGAGACGAGGGCGCCCACAAAGGTACGCTACCGGCTTTAGGTCACGAGAGCCGATAAATGCTATACGACGGCTGCAGGGGCGAGCTGCAACATCGACGATCACCGCTACGGTAAGAGCGCGGGACGTTAGTCTGAACCGGTTGAAGCGACATGAAGGCGTTGAAATACGCAGAGAGGTGCGGACATGAAGCGACCGAAGCGTACGGCCAACGTCGAGTTGCGGAAACGTGAAGCGGAAGCAATGCGGCAGAGGCGCGAACAGGATGCTCAGGTAGGTGGTGGTTGTGAAAAGTTTAAGGGCCATGGCCATCGATATTGAAAGGGCCTTTGACAACGTATCCCATGCCGCCATTATGGAAGGACTTAACACCACCAACTGCGGGAAGAAGGTCCATGACTACGTTAGAAGCTTCCTCACGGACAGAACAGCGACGGTAGGCCTTGGAGACCTGCGGAGTGACACCTTTCAAACGCCATGCAAGGGCACTCCGCAAGGCTCAGTAATCTCGCCAATACTCTTTAACATAGCGATGGTCAACCTCGCCAAGAAACTCAGCCAAGTCCAGGGGATTAGTCATGCAATGTACGCAGACGATATCAACATCTGGACCACCCAAGCCTCACTGGGGGAGAAGCAGGAGGCGCTACAAGAGGCTGCCACCTGCATTGAAGAATACACAAAACAAAGAGGACTTAAATGCTCCACGGAAAAATCTGAGCTCCTCAGAGTGGGTAGGCACCCTACGGATGCTCCACTCGAAATAAAACTAGAGGGCCAGAACATCCCGGAACAAAAGATGATCAGAATCCTCGGCATGTGGCTGCAAGGAAGCCGGAAGTGCAGTCATACACTCAGCCTGCTAAGCAATGCGGCAGGACAAGTAGGCCGGATGATCAGCAGAGCAGCGCACAAGAGGTATGGCATGAAGGAGGAGGACACACTCAGGCTAGTCAACAGCCTAGTGGTCAGCCAGGTAACATATTCATTACCGTACCATGTGACTATCAAAGCAGAGAAGGAGCAAGCGGAGACAATATTCCGGAAGGCATACAAAACAGCTCTTCATCTCCCAAGAAATACATCCAACGACAAGCTCATGCAACTCGGAATCAGCAACACCTTCGAAGAATTAAGAGAATGCCAGCTCAAGGCACAAATACGAAGACTTAGCAACACAACGACTGGAAGGGCGCTCCTGACAAAGCTAGGTCGGGAAATAGAAAAGCCACAAAATAGCAGGGCCGCAATACCAGACCCGCTAAGAAAGAAGCTATGCATACAACATATAGTGCTCGGCGGCACTACTAGCATGCGGTGCGCTAATCCTTTCGTCTTCATTGTGCAGCTCGCCCTTGGACTGACTCTTCACGGTACTGCCAGCGGCATCGAACCTACCGAGATAGCCTGGGTGACCTCGCCGGTGAACGGAACTCGTTTCCATGCGTGCGATTCCCTGACGTCAGCGGAATTTCTTCGAACACTTTATCCGGGAGCAGCAACGTGCGAGCACCTTTCTACGCATGATCTGCTGGGAGCGCCACCACATGAATGGGCTGCATATACCCTTCCCAGGAATTGCATCGGCAGTGGGCTCGGCGGCACTACTAGCATGCGGTGCGCTAATCCTTTCGTCTTCATTGTGCAGGTGAGCAGGCGTTTTGGCAAATGCTTCCGCTCTAGCGACCGTTTCTTGGTAGTGCTGCCGTGCCCGCAGCTGTGTCTTGAAGTGTTTGATGTTGCTGTATTCCTGTGCAAACTCCTCCTGTTATCAGGGGACGTCGAAACAAATCCCGGCCCTGAAATGGCACAAATCGCTAAACAACTGAAGTATATTGCGGAAGATATTAAAGAAATAAAGGAAAAACGGCTGACAGACATCGAAAACAAGTTAGATGCCATAACACTTCTAGAAACTAAAGTGCAGTCTTGTCAAACTGAGATTTCTCGCATGAATCACGTAATAGAATCACTGGAAAAAAGATAGATGATCTTGAGAACAGAAGCAGGAGATCAAACTTAATTGTTTATGGACTACCAGAAGATGACGAAGAATCAACCGAAACTCTGGAGCAGGCTGTCAACAAAAGTATCATTCAAGATACCCTAAAGCTCGATCCAGTTGCCTTTGAACGTATTCACCGGTTAGGCAGGCCGCAGGCTAATAAGAATAGACCGGTAATTTTTAAACTCCTGGATGCCCGTAACAAGTCAGCAATACTGAAGCAAGGTTTTAAACTTAAAGACACGAAATATGCCATTGGGGAAGATTTCTCTCCGAGAATTCGAGAAATCAGAAAAAAACTGTGGAACAGTGCCAAAGAAAATCGACAAAAAGGGGACAAAGTTTCGCTTGCCTTCGACAAATTATTTATAAACAGCTGCGCCTTTGTTTGGGATCATGAAACGAACGACAAAGTTCCGCTGAAAAAAAACGAAGAGCAGGAGGAGACAGTCGAAAAAAGGAGCCCACCAACGACACGGGGAAGAGCACGATTAAAGCACTGACCACCATAAATGTAAACGCAAGGAGCATAGTAAACAAAGTAGAATCTTTAGAATACTTATTAATTGATCGGGAACCTGATATTGTCGCCGTCACGGAGACTTGGCTTTCACCAGAAATTTCGAGTCATGAAATCGCACCACCCAACTACTCAGTCATTCGGAAAGACCGAGACTCCCGTGGCGGTGGTGTGGCTCTCTTGATAAAGAAAACCCTGCCGTTTGTTATGCTCCCAGATGTGTCGGGTGCTGAAAGCGTATTCTGCAGACTTCTCTGCAACAATACTACTGTCTGTGTAGGCTGTTTGTATAGGAGTCCTTCTTCAGGAGATGAGTGCATTTCTGTCATTCATGACTTCCTTCAACAATATGCTTGCAGCACTAGAATCATTCTCATGGGTGACTTTAACCTTCCGGACGTGGACTGGATAACTATGCAACACACATCATCATCTTCAGAAGCTCTTTTTGACTTAATGCTCTCCTTTAATCTCCACCAAATTATCCTAGAACCAACGCGCAAGCAAGGATCAGCAAACAATATACTCGATCTTATACTAATCAGTGATCACTTTCCAGTACACCAAGCGCAGACAGAAATCATCGAAGGCATCTCTGATCACAACATACCATTATGTTTGTTACCTCTAGACTGCTCAATACAAAAACGATCCGATGTAAAGACAACACTGAACTTCGATAAGGCTGATAATGCCAGCATATTAACCTACCTCGCACATGAATTTGAAGCATTCAGTGAAATGGTCTCCGACCCCTCAATCAATATTAACAGGGTTTGGCTTCATTTTAAGACTATGAATTCACACTGCATAACTAATCATGTTCCACTAAAAACTAAGCGTCCACAAAGAAACAGTCCATGGGTGACAAGGGATGTTATCCACGCTAAACGTCATGTGAAAAGGTTGCGTATTTCTATCAAAAATCATGGTTCATGTCCTTCTAAAACTACAAAACTAGCGTGCGCAATCGCGAAGTTCAGAGAGATAGGCAAACGGGCCAAGAAACACTACTTTAATGTAACACTGCCTAACTTTCTGACAAACAACCCGCATAGATTTTGGAACCATTTCCGTCCAACTAAAAACCCGTTATCCGACTTGTCTCCAGAAGATAGAGCTAACAATGCTAATGCGTGCAACACGTTTTTTCACTCAAGTTTCACAAAAGATGACGGTAATCTCCCGGACTTTTACGGCAATCAAACATCACGCATTGACCCTTTAATCATATCAGATGCCGGCATTTTTAATCTATTACTCACGCTTGACCCTAAAAAATCACCCGGACCAGACAATATCCCAAACGATTTCTTGAAACGATACGCAGAATGGTGCAGCAGATACTTAGGTCTAATATTTCGTAAATCTCTCGAGTCATCAACTTTACCGGACGACTGGAAGAAGGCAAAGATTATACTAATACACAAAACAGGAGACACCACATTACCATCGAACTATAGACCAATATCTCTCACCAGCACGGCTTGCAAGATGCTAGAGCATATCATCCTTCAACACCTAACAAACTTCCTTGATACACACAATCTGTTATCTCCAAACCAACATGGATTCCGTCATGGGCTATCAACCGTCACACAGCTTACAGAGGTTGTGCATGACCTTGCATTCGCCATCAATAACTGTAGCCAGACTGACATTATATTATTGGACTTTTCTAAAGCATTCGATCGCGTCTGCCGCAACAAATTAATAGCAAAGTTACGGGGTGCCATCGGGGATGGGGAAATTTTAGATTGGATTTCAGATTACTTATCAAACCGGACACAATTCGTACTGTTTCAGAACATGGAATCTGCGACAGTACCCGTCATATCAGGTGTACCTCAAGGATCCGTGTTGGGGCCACTGTTATTTTTAATTTTCATCAACGACATAACCAACAATATCGATTCTAACATCAAACTCTTCGCCGATGACTGCATTATCTATAAAACAATGAACAGCTACGAAGACCACATTTCACTCAGCGATTCATTGAACAAAATAACCGAATGGTGCAAAACATGGCAAATGACGGTAAACACGACTAAATCTGTTTGCATGGCGGTAACAAGAAAAAGGCAACCTTATGATTTTCCGTACTTTGTTAATGGCAGAATACTGACGAAAGTTCACCAGCATAAGTACTTAGGCATCACACTAACTTCTGACCTCAGATGGGACGCGCACATTGCTAGCATAACCTCGAAAGCATTACGCAAACTATTTTTTCTTCGAAGATGTCTGCGCCTTGCACCCACATCGACAAAGCTTCTCGCATATACTACTTTCGTTCGACCAGTTTTAGAATACGCTAACACAGTTTGGTTCCCCCATTCAGTGACTAATGTTACAAAACTATAAAAAGTACAGCGTAAAGCATTGCGGTTTATACACAACAAATATAAGCGCACAGATTCACCAACTAACCTCACGGCTATTTCGGGTTTAGAGACGCTATCATCAAGAGCGCAACAAGCACGACTAAAATTTTTATTTCACCTGATGCACAACTACTACAAGATAGACGTATCAAAATACATATCTTTCTCGCAATCACGCCTGTCGAGGCATAAACACGCAGCCGCGATAACAGAATACTCATGCCATAACGACACGTTCATGTATTCGTACTTTCCCCTCGTGATCAGAGAATGTAATCGCCTTGATCCCTCAATCATCACTGCAACCACATTATCTCAGTTCACGTCACGGATAGAATCATTATCAATTAACGAATAAAGCAGTTTCACTGACATACTCAACCGCCTCTCATCACTTCATTAGATTGTTAATTAATTGTGAAGAAAGTCTTATTTTTTCTGCTGCTGTGTTCCCATGTGCTCTAATTGAATTCCTTATGACAATACCCTACCCGACTCCTAGACATGTATTTTTCTTTTTCCTTGCTAATGTTTACCTTTTCTTGTATTTTTCTTGTTCCTTTCTGTTCACGTGTGTTTGATTTGTATTCCAAAGTGCACGGCTCAAATTTTTATCATGTTTGTCATTTTTGTTCGCCCACCTGCTATGGTCCCTGATGGGACTGGCAGTATTGTAAATAAATAAAAAATAAATAAATATCCCCCGAAATATGGATCCAAACCTCCATGCTAACAGGAGACAGGTTAGGGCAGAATTTTATGAGAGGAACAGGGGGCATCGGGACAGCACAGTCTACACTCATGCCTCCCTATACCCCCAAACACACAAAAATAGCGCAGTAGCAGTAGTTCTAAATTACCACGGAGAACACATCACAAGCCTCACAGCCCAAGTATCTAACATAACGGAGGCAGAGGAGATTGCTGTCGCCCTGGCAGCGAATGAAGGATATAGGACAGGGAGATCCCTTTACATCTTAACGGATTCACAAGAGGCGTGCCGGAACTATACTAGAGGCAGAATTAGCAGCACGGCACTCAAGATCCTCAGTAGAGCTCTGCTCCCTGAGGGACGACCAATACACAACATAATCTGGATACCGTGTCACGCAGGGATCAGGGGCAACGAAGGGGCGGACAACCTAGCTCGAGGAATGACCAGCCGAGCAGGAACGTCATTAAGCACGCAGGGGCCCCATATTAATTGCGGGGACAGCTATTCGGAATTATTAAACCTATATAAGGGGCTAAGATTCATATACCCCCCACCACATAAAGCATTATCCAAGGAGGAAGCCACAGGATGGCGAAGACTGCAAACAGGCTCCTTCCCAAACTTATATATATTAAACAAGATATTCCCCACACAATATAGCGCCAACTGTCCGTGGAGCGGAGCAAAACCAACACTATATCATGTCACATGGGAGTGCGGAAGAAATCAAGCATTCCACAAACACAAAACACCAAGTGCGGAGCAATGGGAGAGCCGGCTCACCAGCTGCGAGCTAGGGGTCCAAAGGGCCCTCATAGCACACGCAAGCGAGGTGGCCCGACTCAGTGGAGCCCTGGACTAGGAGCCCACCCACGGCCAAGGAGGACCCAAGCTTCAAGACGCAGACTTCGTCCTCTACCGCTACTACTTCCTAAAGGAACCAATAAAGTTTTTCATTCATTCAAGGGACAGAGGGGAGTTTATGACACGCAGGTCCTTGGGCCTCAGGACGGCCCCACTGCACTCAAACGTTCAAAAATTTCACTCGCGGGGCTAAAGAGCTTTCTAATTCATACTCGTAACCAGTCTTAAGTGTCTGTGGCGATTTGCTTTACCCGCCTCTTTTTCGTTGATAAGTATGTGATCGATTCTTCTTCAATAGAGGCAATGCCGCGAAGGCTCTTTGTTTTTGCTCAAAGCCGCCGGTGCGCGGCATTAACATTTTCTGCTGCAAGAGATGGATAGTTTTATCTAGAATGACTGCAGCCACGTTCGAAGACATTCATTACTCGAGACTGCGCAGTTACCTTTGAGGCTCAATCGGAGTTTCTTGGCCAACTTTAAATTCATCGCGGTCGAGAGAAACGGAAATCCCGTCTTTCGTGGTACGCCCAACATATTTTTTGCTATCTACACCGCCTGGTTGTTCAGGTATTGTGGCCAAAGTTCAGCCCTATGAAGAGTCCTTGTAAGAACCACTTCAGCAAACGCCAACTAGACTGACAAATCCTGAGCATTTTGTCTTCCTCGCGTTATCGGAATAATAGGGCTACTCAACGTCTCCGCAGCGGCTCGAGCAAGGGTCGAACTCGTAAACTATTGGACACCTTTGAATGGTCCCGATTGGTCCCAATGCGGCGGCAGGTGCGCACGCAGCTTCAGGTTAACTGGCACCATCTGGCGCCCTACAAGGAATCTGCGCATGCGCACTGGCGACGCGCGGAATCGCGATACTCTGGTAATGGTATACAGCATGTTACGCGGCATGATAAAGGCATCTAACATCTGCACGGATGGTCATCGCGTCTCAGATGGCCAAATAGCATAAACCGCTTGTTTGTCATCCTGACATGCGAAAGAAAGAACGCCATTGATCTCTTGGATGCTTCCCCAAACAAAATGGAGCTATGCTTATCTTCCCATGAGATGCTGAAAAAGGACGCAGTTGCTGGTTGGTTCAGGCGTCCGTGACTCTCCCGCAAGAAAAAATGTCTGCTTAAGAGTGCAAATGCGAAAGGCTTCTGCTGTCCTCTTTCTACCTTAATTTTTCCATTTCTGTTTTTTCTGTAATCTTTCTTCCTGTTTTTATTTTTATTTATTGCTCATATCTGTTTGCTTTTCATTTTTCAATTTTTATTTTTGTTTTTACTTTTTGTTTTCATTTTCAATTTATGGTTTATTTCTTTAATATACTTTGCTTAAAGGACTTTGCAATGAATAAAAAGTCGCATGTAAAAGTTTTCAATCCTTATAAATGATCCTAAGAAGCATTCAAGCCAAGTATGAGTCCGGAACTGATCCGGCATTTTATTATCAATTTTTAAAAATCGTATTTTTTTAAAATTCGCAGGCCGATTGGTGTGCTCGCATTGGCCGATTTTGAAACTAAAATCATGAAAAAAGACGTCACTCTACCCATGGCGTCCCCAGGCTATCATTCGCTGGAGCCACGGCAGCCACGACGTCACGGACACACTTCCGGTAGCCGTGAAAATCGTCTGCTCGTGCCGCCGCGAGACTTTCTCGGGCAAGCGCGGTGCATATGCTCCTTCGCGCGTATGGTTTCAATTTTTCCTTTGCCGTCTCCTTCTGTCGAGAGTTCTGGAGCAACTCGCAGTGGCTCGCCGGGTCGCTACTGTCGTCGCTGGTGTTCAGCCGGCACGGCGTGAACGGAGAGTGTTCGATGCCCATCGCGGCCGTAAGAGCGAGCAGTCGCGCCTCGAGCTCCGGGTCCATTGCTGCTCACTACAACAGACGACAAGCAAAGAAACCCGAAGCGAGCCGAAATCGCGCCGCCGACGCTGCTGCTGGGGGGCTAGGAGGGACAACCGGAAGTTGCAAAAGGAACGTCAGTGGGTGACGTATTGATGGGCGGGACCTAGTCCCAGAGCTGTTTTCTTTATTTTTGTCTGGTGCCCCGAGTGTACGAGTTGGGGGGGGGGGGGAGAGGAGGAGCGTAATTTTTAATCGTCTATATCTTGGTGGTTATTTATGCTAGCTTAAAAATTCTTGGGCTGGAATGACGAGTGATGAAATGCCTATCCCTCGTCTGCTTTACGTAATCTGAATTAATTTACTGCATAGTCCCTTTAAAAACTGCGGCTTAATCAACTTATACATTTTTATTTTATTGCCAGACAACTTATGATATTATTGCCAGACAACTTATGATAAACAGTTCGTGGGGGCAACTTCCGTCTACAACTTCCTTACGCGCCACTCTTGAGCCAAAAAAGGCTTTGGCCTTAAAATGTTCTCAGGGACGTTATGCCACGCGACTATCCGCGCCTTGCCGCAGCTGCGCGTTGAGCCGGGGGCACTCGCTCGCCTCGCAAGTATCGAATCACGTGACGCTGCGTTGCGGAGCTGACAGCACTCTCGCAACTGCCGGAAATTGTGTGACGCGCCATTCGCTATACAAAAACGTGAGGCGTGTGCTTACCTTCGTGTATTACCTTAACTGAGCTTTCGCCCGTGTTGCTAGCTTTTGCCGGGTTGAACCACAGCTAACTTTTTGGAGCGAAAAGCTCCACTTCTCGATTGCAAAGCTGGAGGTCAAATGACGCATGGATTTGAGTTCTGGCTCCCCGCACGTGTGGCTGAGACGTCGTAACATCGTGACTGGTACCGTTCGTTCCACCGCTGCGCCCACAGCGGTTCAGACCGCTCGCTCTCACAAGTTGCGCCGCGTGAGTCACCACGTAACAGGGTAGAAAACTGAGCTGAGGCGCGAAGAAAAGAAAAGGAGGATTTGCTGTCAGACATGTATCACCGTATGTCGCATGCAAAGTGGACACAGTGTACAAGATCCCCATGTCGTGCGGAAAAGTGTACATCGTAGTGAACTTACGTAATACACGGAGGACCATTATACGAGGGCACAATTCTTCAGGAGGATGCACGTGCAGAGAAATGTTTACAGATCTGCAAAAAAAAAGCAATAAGAAAGCAGATTAGTCTTAATATAGAGCATGATTCTGAGGAATAAGGCCGCCTCCTATATCTTGTTCGTTTTCACATAAAGATGTGGGTTCACAAGTAAAAGCTTTTTGATTAGGCGATAACTTCAATGTGCGCAACACCATACTGGTGATTCAAGGAAATGCACCTTGCAACTAAATGCTCGGCCTGGGTATCTGGTTTCATGGTTATTCATTTACTTTTACAGAACTACCCGAATGGTAGTAGTTTATTTAGAATACCCCAAAGGTAATTGAGGTGTACTGTACAGTGCAATACCAATAAGATCAAGAGGTGGTAGAAAGAGGTAGTCAACAAGCTGGTTACAAAAATACGCGATGAGAACATTATGATACCAGTCTTTGAAAGGCAGTAAAATATACAGGATATACAGGAGTACGTTTAAAGGCGCGCGCGCACACATACACACACACACACGCACGCACACGCGCAAGCACGCGCGCACGCACAAGCACGCGCACACAACGCTATTGTAAAGGTACAAAAAAAAAGAAGTGCGAATGAAATGTATTAAATGCCAACGCTATTGTGTATCATTCTATGAAGATTAATTACAATAGGTTCAGTGGTTATGTGCGTCGCTATGCTGTTCCAGTCGAGTAGTAGTAGTAAAGACTTTTATTCGACCATAATTTATAGGCCGAGCATGTCGACCGCCTGGGCGACCAGAAGCCGCTGTTCTTCTTCCCCTTCAGCGCCAAGCCAGTCGACCCAGGTGGTGATGGATAGAAAGGGTGGGGGGAAGGAACCCGACTGCTGAGCAGCCGGGCAATAGAAGAGGCAATGGGCCAGGTCCGCATAGATGCAGGGGCAGTTGGGACAGGAAGGGTCCGATCGATAGCGATAGAGGAAGAGGCGGGACGGGGTGATAACTGCATTCATCTGAATGTGCCGAAGAAGGCGAGACTCCGGCACCGTGAGTGATGGATGAGGGGGAGGGTAAAGGCGTTTGTCGAGGCGGAGCTCAAGGTAGACCTCTTTTATGGTGCGGCGAAGGGTGAGCCTCCCACCGTCCTCCGAGGGCTTGGGCCAGGGGATCAACGGTGCCCGGAAAAGTGTGTCGCGGGCGAGCTGATGGGCCAGCTCATTGCCGTCAATCCCTGATTGCCCAGGGACCCAGCGGAGGAAAACGATGGAAGGCTGCAGTGCGGAGACCGCTCGTTCGACCTCCTGTTGGAGAGAAGGGGTCAGGGTGCGTTTCTGTATGTGGTGTATAGCGGCTTGTGAGTCTGAATAGACTGTGTACTCTTGGAGAGAGGGAAGGAGGGCAAATGAATGGAGGGCATGCGCAATGGCGAGGACCTCGAGGGACAATGCGTCTGGAGGGTGTAGATACGGCCCGCTGGTGTGGGTTTCAGGAGCAGGGAGGTGTGGATGGTACAGGGCGTAGCCGCAGGAACCTCGAGGAGCCACGAAGGAGGCATCCGTGTAAGCTACACCCTGGGTATCGAAGAGAGGGGAATGGTGCTGTGCGGCCGCATGACGACGTCCGGCGTGCAGGACGGGGGACATGTTGGTCGGGAGGGGAAGGATACGAAGATTGGGAGCGGGGGTGGGAATAGGAGAGGTAAACGGGGAGATTGGAATGGGCGAGATACCCGCTTGAGTCAATAACCACTGACCCTGACGGGTAAGGGAAAGCCGGGCAAGTTGCGAGTCACGATGGAGACTGAGAAGAGAACGAAGAGGATGGAAGAGGCCTGTGGCAAAGAGCTTAGTGGTAGAGGTAGTGATAGGGAGGTTGAGAGCTGCCTTGTAGAGGCCCACAAGGGCAGTCTCGAGAGCGTTAAGTTGAGTCTGATTGAAGGAAGCGTAGGGTGCAAAGTACAAGACTTTGTTGAGGGCCAGCGCGTGGGCAACGCGGCACGCGTGAGCCTCGTGGAGACCTGAGCGTCGAGTGACCACGCGCCGCAGGAGGTGAGTTACAGAGTGGCAAGTGCTGACAGCGCGGTGGAGGGCTTGCACATTCTTAGCCGCATGCAAAGGGAAGCCAAGAACTTTGCACTGTGTAACGACAGGAATGGGAGAGCCAGAAAGGTGGAGAGAGACGAAGTGGTTGTGTGAGCGCTGGTAGGAGGAATGGTTGAGAAGGAGAAGCTCGGATTTCTCAGGAGCAGGAGAGAGGCCAGCGGTGGTGAGAAAGGAGTCGATGAGATCTAGGCCACGTTGCAGGGTGTCCTGTACGTGACCGGGAGAGCCAGATGAACACCAGAGAGTGATGTCATCGGCGTAAAATATATGATGCAGGTCGGGAATTTCAGCTAGCTGGGAGGCGAGAGGGGCCATAGCGAGATTGAAAAGGGTAGGAGAGAGAACAGCACCTTGAGGAGTGCCACGGGTGAGGTGGTGTGGGTTAGACAAGTGGGTATCTACTCGAAAGCGAGCCACACGTTTAGAGAGGAATGAGTGGATATAGGAGTACATGCGGGAGCCACAATCCAAAGAGGCGAGTTGAGAGAGGATGTGATCGTGGCAAACACCGTCAAAGGCCTTGCGAACATCGACAGTCACAAGTGCGTAAATTTGAGTGGGTGTAGGGGACAGGAACGTTTGCTGGAGAATCAGAAACATGTCCTGTGCACAGACGCGGCGTCGGAAGCCAATGAGAGAATGGGGGAAGAACTCCCGTGCCTCAAGAAAATGAGAGAGGCGAGTCAGAGCCATTCGCTCAAGGGTCTTACCAACGCACGACGTCAGGGAGATTGGGCGGAGGTTAGAGAGAGAGGGAGGTTTGCCCGGCTTTGGAATCATAGAAATAAGGGAGGATGTCCAGGAGCTCGGCAAGCAGCCGCTCTCCCAGGCCTCATTGTAGGTTTGAAGGAGGAATTCTTTGGCGCAGTCAGGAAGGTTACGAAGTGTGGTGTATGTAATGGCATCCTCACCGGGAGCCGAGCTTGTAGAATTAGCAGCCAGAGCAGATTCGAGCTCCCGGAGAGTGAAGCATTGGTCCAGATCGGGGTTAGGTCCACCTGAGTACACCGGGTAGGAGGGTGCCAGAGGGGGCGGGAGGTAGAGAGAGGCGAGTTGATCAAAAACTTCGGAGGGAGTCCCCTGAGTGAGGGCTTTAGCTAGAGTGGGAGCAAGGGCAGGCTTATTGCCAAGGAGGGATTTAAAGAGAGACCATGCAGATCGCGAGTGCAATGCAGAATCAAGGCCATCACAAAGAGCACTCCAACGAGAGTGCTCGAGGGAGGCGCAGTGGGCGACGATCTCAGCCCGCAGAGCAGTGATCCGGGAGGAAAGTTGGGCATTGTGTGGTTGGGAGCGAAAGGAGCGTTGAAGACGTTTACGGCGACGCCATAAACGGATAAGGTGTGGATCTGGGTCCTGGATTGGGTAACGAGAGCGAACGCGACGGCTACTGGACGTGAGCGCTGCAGAGATGCGCGACGTCCAGTCGTCGTAGGATTGAAAGGAGTCGGAGGCGAGATTAGTGCGAAAAGCATGCCAGACAGTGTGAATAACCGGATGACAGCGAGGGATGTGGGAAAGAGAGGTGGTGATATGGATGAGAAAGTGGTCACTTAGAAGAGTTTCGGCTGTCACCTGCCAGTGAAAGGAAAGTGAACCCCGAGAGAAAGTGAGGTCGGGTGTCGTGGGGCGTTGTGAGGCAAAGCCCGCTCGAGTAGGAGAGCCAGGAGTATTAAGAAGGGTGAGGTGGCGTTCCTGGGCCAGACAATGCAGGAGGCGGCCGGGTTTGAGGGTTTGTGGGTAGCCCCAGAGTGTGTGAGGGGCATTAAAGTCACCACCAAAGAGGAGATGGGAGGTAGAAGGAAGAGAGTGAAGGAATTTGCCCAGAGCAGAGAATAAAGAGGAAGTGACAGGGGGGTTGTAAAAAGACAAAAGGACGAGTGAGATGCGGGAAGAAGGGTGGTAATAAACCACACAAACTAAATATTTAAGGAGGGTGGAGGGGATGTCAATTTGCTCTACGAGCACGTCACTGCGTACATAAATAGACGCAAGTGGCGTGGCCGTAGTGGCATGGTAGGCGCGGTAGCCTGGGACATTGCGGGCCGTCCGGGTCTCCTGGAGAAGGAGAAAATGAGGCAGAGAGGGGCGGGTGAGTAGGTACTGGTGGAGGGGGGTCTTATTGTGGCAAAGATTTCGGCAGTTCCACTGCACAATTTCGAGGTCCTCGCCAAACGCCATTATGAGAGTGGAGAGGAACGCGATGGTACGCGTTCCTTCTTTTTTGCCGGGGGCAGTGACTCATGGACGGATTGGAGCATAGATGTGAAAGATTCCAATTGCTTTGATTGTGCTTGGAGGGTGGTAAGAATTTGGAGAACCGACGTTTCCAGCTGAACCAAGCGAGTGTGATGTGCCTGTGTGGTGGTTTCGACAAGGTCAGCCAAAGGGGCGACCTGGGCGCTGGAGGAGGGAGTGGGGAACGTGGCAAGGTGCTCATTTAGCTTGCTAAGCTGGGGGGTAAGAGAGGAGGTGGTTGTCTGGAGGGTTTGAGTCAAGGCATGTATCTGCTGTTGTAGATCGTGGGAAATGCGCTGCTGCTCTCGCTGCTGGCGTTCCAGCATTGCGAGCCGGAGGTCGAAGGAGCGGCTCGCGTCAGTCAAGGATGGAGAGGGTGGTGTAGTGGAAGAGAGGGACGCTGGCACCGAGGATCCTTTGACTATGGCCGCGAAGGAGCCTGGTGGTGACGTGATCGGAGCGGATGGATATTAATGATTAGAGGAGGAGGAGGAGGAGGAGGGGGTGGTGGGTTGAGTGGCCCGGCACAAAGCTAGGCGTCGGAGGTATGCAGCTTTAGCACACTCGCGTTGTTTAGCAAGGAGGAAGGGGCAAGTGGGGTCGAGGGAGGGGTGGGTGTTCACCTGGCAATGAACGCACCAGGGCTGGGCACACACATGAGCGGAAGGGTCAGCGGGTAGAGGAGCAGCACAGCGACGGCACTTTGCCGGAACGCTGTGCTGGGGGCATTGGTGGGCGCGGTGGCCTAGAGTGAGACAACGGGTGCAGGTGGGAGGCTTAGGTTTATGAGGACGGCACCGGAAGGCAACGCGTTTGAAATAGACAAAGTGGGGGATGACGGTACCAGCGAACGTTATGAGCACTGATTGAGTGGATCCCATCATGCGAGCAGCGAGAATATCTGTTTTGAAAGATTCTAGATCATGCATGAGCTCATCAGGAGTGAAGTGGCCACCGGCGTTATGGATGACGCCGAGGCATGAGATGGGAGGATGGGGGGAATAAGTTTTGATGCTGACAGGCTTACCGTGAAGGTGAAGGTGCGTGATAGAAAGTAGGAGGTGGGCGGTGAGAGGAGAATGAGTTTTTAAAAACACAAGGCTTTGGGCTGGCTTGGCCTGAAGGGTGATGTCTGCACTGGTCTTGGAGGAAAGTTGTGCAGCGGAGGTGACTGCGGCGAGCACGTCGTAGAGAGGCAGCTTGGGATTGAGGGTACCAGGAGCGAGTTGTATGCCAACAGTGATGAGCTCGGAGCGGGGTCGGGTGGCGGAAGCAGGCTTACGGCTGGCACCGATGGTGCTCCAGCCGATTTCCAGGGATGGAGTGTCGTCTACCGGGGACGCCATGAAGTCCATGTCTGCCGACGAATCGTCAGCCTAAGGCGCAATCTGCGACGCTGGTGCCGGGCTGCAGGTCTTGGTGTCAGCGGGTAATGTGGCTGGTGTAGGCGCGGCGGCACCGGCGGCGTCGACGAACGCAGGCGGCTGCGACGCGTCTATGGGCCCAAAGGTGTTGACGTCTCTTAGAGCGTGGAGTTGGCGAGCAGTGGACGCTGCGGCGACGACGAACGCTGCCGGCTGCGCCGCGGCCGTCGATGCGGAGCTCCCAGCGTCGCTCACAGTGTTGGTTGCGACAGGATTTAGCGCGGTGGCGTGGGCGGTTGGAGTAGGCCCCGCGGTGGCGGCATCAGTGGGTCTGGGCTGCAGGGGCTTCGTGAGACGCTGCATTGCAGAGGTGCAGGCGCGGCGCGTTAGGGTTAGCGAGGCGCCGAGCCGCTTCAGACTTTTGGAGGCGCTTGAAGGGCCAGCCCGGCAGCGGGCCGTGATGCCGATGGTATCCACGTGCTTCGGAAGCCTTCCGGAAACGATGGAGAGGAAATCCAGGGGCGGGCGAAGCCCTGGATTAGGCCAGGGGCAGGTGAAAGCGGAGCTCGATAGGCAGCCGATCATTGTCCGTGGTATAAATGACTTCGCAAATTCTAATGGCCGACACGCGCCGCGCCTAACTTGTGTGCGTAGTCGGGACGCCGAAGGAAGGCGGACAATAACTGGAAGAAATTATGGTGAAGCGATGGATGGGGGTTATAAAGTTTATGTAAGAGTGCTAGCCATGAAAATTTAGTCTTGTGTTAGTCTTCTAAATTAGCCGTATTTTAAGGCAGTGACGTTGAATGTAGGACAGTTGTCTGAGGATAAATTGAAGATATAAGGATTTTGGAAGCGTTAAACAAACTTATATACCACACTTCTTACAATTGGTAATGAAGTAAAAGTACAGAAGGAAAAAAATTAACATATTGCACGAATTTCTTGTATGTGGTACACGTGCGCAATTTATTCTGAAGTTTACGTGAGAAACATTACAATTCTCGAATTCAAACAGGTTCAACCAATGTGGCTCCTGGCATAAAAAATAAATAAATGCTCAAAATACTCCTAAGAGAGGTGATTGAAAGGTGTGAACATAGCGTACACCGCACTATCGCAATATGGTACAAACGTTAAGTTTAATCTGTGGCAGTTCAACGGTATATATATATATATATTGGTACCTTAGGCTGATTGTTAGTGGTTAGCATATGAGGTGTCTGAACCGCAACGAACCTCTTCTCCATGGAAAACCATAGGGTGCTTTCAATCAAATGAGAAATTTGAGCTTCTGGCACACGCAGTTGACCCTAAGACAATACGTTTACGTTTTAACATCTTACCGACGCAGCACATTGCATACGAGCAGCGTCCTCTGCCGATATATTTGCGTGCCTTTTCTGTTCGCGTTCACAAGTTAACAAGTGGTGCTATCTTGTCATGGACGCCGTAATTGAAACTACAGCACCTGGAAATAGTGCCTCTGAAATGAAAACAAGCAGTAAGAGCAAATAAATAATTTTTCTTGCACTTGATACCTGGTCGTTCGTAGTCACGGTATATTTAACCATTTCACTTTATTCATTTATGCGTGCAGGGGTGATCAAAAGTTCTCAGGGTCTGCTCTTTAACAGTATAGTCGTGCAATTGCGAAAACCCCGAAGCTCCGAGTCTCAGTACAGGGAAGGAGAAATATCATTGTCACCTCTTAGAGCCTTGATAGCTTTATAGACATCCTAAGTGTGAGGATATAGTGCTGTAAAGCAGAACTTGTGAAGTGGTAAATTTTGACCCACCCTGTACATGGTGAGTCCAAAGTTGTTAGCCCACAAAGTTTTCCTCTGAGCAGTGCAGTCGGACGTATACAGCAAATTTAAATTTGAAATTCTCTAAGGCGGTACGACATGTGTCGTTCTCACTTTTAAAGAACTCAATACATTCAAACGTGTCGCAAGTGCCAGAATGAACTGCTGAATACTACACCCTCTGGCCTGGGAGCCTTTGGCGCACCCTGTACATGATTCCCCAGACACGATCGCTTCAGAAACATTGCTACAGTGCGAACCATGCAATCGAAACCTCATCACACTAGTATCAAGCCGGATTTTAAGAGCAAACACCACTGCATTATTTGGCAAAGAAAGCGTGGTTGGTTCACGATGGAGTGTCTTCCGACAGCGCATGACGAAACTTGGCCCCGCCAGGACCCATATTAACAAGCCCAGTTTACCGTCTGTTTTACTACATGTGCGCAGAGGAAATCTAAGATCGGCAAAATATATTATCGTAATAATAAAGGAATGGTGCCGGAATAGTGGATATCGCTAGCTTCTGCGTTTGCAGTTTGGTAATAATCACAAGGCATCTAATCGACCGTCACATGAAGAGGTAGTGAGTCAGTGCGTGTTGGTAAACATACGCTGGCATCGATACGGATTATCCATAATCACT
This sequence comes from Amblyomma americanum, assembly GCA_030143305.2. NCBI lineage: Eukaryota > Metazoa > Arthropoda > Arachnida > Ixodida > Ixodidae > Amblyomma > Amblyomma americanum. The sequence goes on along the minus strand of JARKHS020017668.1, from coordinate 39,090 downwards.
TCTCATTCAAACCGTAGCTCACATATTCAATCGAAACAGGGCATGTTGCTTTGCACTTTTTACTGCATATACACTCCTTCGATCCATAATTCATAGAATGGTGTATAAGAGCCATTTTCTTAATCACGCCTTCGTGAACAGTGCCATGGTTGGGAGCCAATACATGTTGACAGAAAATAAATACCAACGAGCCGGTATTAAGCCTGTTCGAAAAGCTAATAAATCATTGACCAGTAATATCGGAAAGACGATGGCTTGCTTGACCGGGTGCTCGGAGCGCAGTAGGGTCTCTCAACCCTCGCAAGTGGTAAGCTGATGCAGGCCCCGAGGGGGAGGATCCGCCTTGCAGAGGAAAAGGATATGATCGAGAGTGGCTTTGGGCTGGTGGCAGAGGGTACAGAAGGGGTTTGTGTGGACTTGGTGGTAGCGCGAGCGTATATCAGGGGAGGGTAAGGTGCTTGTTTAGAGCCGCCTCCAAAGTGTCTCGTGATAATTGTCGAGGGAGGGATTTGGTGTGGGGTAGAGCCGACGCTTGGCTTTGCAAGCCTGCGTCAGTTCTCTGGATGAATGCATGCGCTAACGTGAGAACCCTAAATCGGAGGCCGCCGGTGCGCGGTTGAGAGAACCTCGGGGTAAAGCGTTGGCAGCCTCGTTAATTTTTGCTAAACTGTGACCCAAGGCGCTCGACTGCTGAGCCGGAGTATCCGGATTGCGAGCCCGAACGCGGCAGTCGCGTTTCGATGTAGGCGAAACTCAAAAGCACCCGTGTGCTGTGCGATGTCAGTGCTCGTTAAAGATCCCCAGGTGGTCGCAATTATCCCGGAGTCCTCCACTACGGTACCTCTTTCTCATTTTCTTCTTTAACCCTTCCTTTATGCCTTTCTCACGGCGCTGTTAGGGTGTCCACTGTGATATGTGAGACAGTTACTGCGCCGTTTCCTTTCCTAGAAAACCAGTTTTCAGTTTGCTAATCGATACCAGTTGCCGCAAAGAACGCTTGCTACTGGGCATGTAGTATGCAGTCTGCGGCCGTCATCGCCATATTATTTTCGATGGCGTCAGGGACGAAAAAAGAGCGCGCTTCTTTAGGGCGCAGGCGAAATTCAGCCAAATGGCGGTGGCATTTTCCTATTGCAGCCGCATTAATTGTTGCACTTCATCTACTATTTTTCTCTGTGCTTCGGCGAATGCGATCATCAAAAGACATCCTACACTCACTGCAATGAAGCATTGATAAAGAAAATTTATTAAGCACGAGCTAAATAATCCTTTTTAGTTCACTTTGTGGATTCAGCAACGCAGCGAGAGAAATCGGTTGGAAATGGACTACTCCATCTCTTCGGGAACCATGGGCCATTTCGGGCAACAATGTGTCTGTGAAGAACCGTATTTGAGGAATATTGAATATTCCTCCTAAGAAAAGGCGAGTTATTTAAGGACTGGTTTCCTACACCGATAATTGGCATGGCCATGAAGTTGTTTGAAATTGTTTTATAGATACGGATGAATTAAGGATTTAGCTTGTTGAGGCTAGAAAAAATTTTGAGAATAGCAGGAAATTTGCCAGCTGTGTTGCATCCATATCCTTCAGCTTCAAGGGGACGCTGTTGAATTGTATATTTACTTTAGCTGCCATCTAAGCTCTTCACACCAAAAACAATTGGTTATGACCAAAGAAAAAAAATTGGTCATAAAAAAGAAGCGTCGTAGCATTGCGTGCGATTGAGATTACGAATTAGTTCTTTTTGTTTGATTTGTAGCGAACCATGACGGCCGCGCCTGATGCCGACTAGGCAGATCACTGACGAAGCGCCGATGAAGAAGAAGCAGAAGAAGACGAAGAAGAGGAGATCGCTTCGCTTGGACAGTCCGTGTTATGCGCTGCCCGCCATTTTGTTTAGCTAGACGTGAACTCCATCCCCCGTTTTATTCCGTCTCTGCATCGTAGCCAGCCGAAGCCATGTCCGCTGAGCCACTCATTGCCGAAAGGTGGAGTCCAAAAGTTCACCAGCGTAAGAGTGGCCGAACAGTTGGAAGGTACATCTTCAGCCCGCACGAGAAAAAATTTCGATCCCGCAAACAGCTGCCAGAATACCCGGTGCGTACGAATAGCTCGCCGACAATTCCCCAGTTTGGTGCTGCCAGCGAGTCGTCAAGTCGCCAGGCAGGACCAGTGACGCGAGCGCCGGCTCGGTATCGCGCATCGAGTGCGTCCAACTCCAACGACGCTCCGAACGAACCCAAGGCAACCAGTGGGCCAACGAACGGGCCTTGCAGCGCCGGTGAGTCGGCGCCGTCGTCGTCTCGTTCGTGTGGCTCGAGATCGGCGGACGGCGTGAGTGCCACGTCAAGGCGTCTGCTGTGCCTTCCGGGGCCCGCATAAGCAGCAGCCTGGAAGCAGCCGCTGGGAGGACGCTCGGCAGCATTGCACTAGTTAATGGTGACGGGAACGCTGACACCGGCGAGTGAGTGCCGGCAAGAGGAGTCAAAGGACATGTGCCAGTAACGAAAAGGCGCAGGGGCCGTCGTGGCTCGCTACAGATTGTGTTTTGATCTTTTCGCTGGCAAAGTAGATTGATTGATTGATTGATTGATTGATTGATTGATTGATTGATTGATTGATTGGTTGGTTGGTTGGTTGGTTGGTTGGTTGGTCGGTCGGTTGGATGGTTGGTTGATTGATTGATTGATTGATTGATCGATTGAAACAGCTTTTATTTCGACCAGAAAAAAGGCATTTTCCTCCCCGCCCATTGCACCCAGGCCTGGGAAGACGGAGAGTGGTGCACCCGCCGATTAGAGACTGGCTGGCAGCCTTAGGATTGTTGCAGACTCTTCCGCCAGATGGATGGTGATTGTAGGCACGCCCAATTTATGTGCTCGATGGTCCCTCTCGCCCCACAGTGTTCCCAGTGATCGTTATCCCTAAGCTATGACAGCACGTGAGACGCCCAGACCATCCGAGGCCCCAACATAGAGACTGAGGAGGGAGTTGCGATAGCGTTCGCTTGTGTAGAAACGGAAGCCAAGGTTAAATTTAGCGAGAGAAAAACCACCGTCCAAAATTTTGGAAAAGTGAGGATGTCACTGGAAGTGGTTAAATCCTCACCCAAAGAACGTTGAATAGGAATATTCAGTTAATTTGGACACCCGCGCACGTTGCCGACCCTGACAACGAGGCAGCTCACGTGCTATCGCTAGCTAACTGCCGGGTAGCCGTCGGGCCCCCCGCAAACTGGGCATACGACAAGCGCCACCAAAAATGAGGGGAGATCATCGACCATTGTAAATTGGGACGTAGACTGGTACCACCGGTACATGTTGGCCTAAGTAATATATAAGCTGTCGCATGGAGGCGGCTCCAATATAATATTGACAAGTGTCATTTATCTTTATCGGGCGACCACGTTTCGCCGCCTAACAAGTGTTATCGCACAGCGCGGGACGCGCCTGCATCTATCCGAAGTTTCTGGCAAGTCATCGATGCTTCTATTCGCTGTCTGTTGTAGACGAACCTTATGTTATCTGATTTCATCGCCTGACGCGAATGGTGTAGAACTTTGTGGAAGGCACGCGGGTCCCAATGATTAGTCTGGAACATTCGATGACTGCTATATAACAGCCGACGCGCTTGACCCGCGGATCAGATTTTCGACGATCGCCGACCGTTCTCGCCGCTACCGTTGTGCTGTAAGTGTAGCCTCTTTTGTGGGCACAGGTTCGCCCAATAAAAGTTAGTTTTGTCTTTCACAGTATTGCTACTGTGTTCTTCAACGTCACCACCACGTGACATCTGGTGGAGGTGCTTCTTTTTTGTTTTGTTCATGTACCGGACGCCCCCGACAAGCCGTGATCCAAGCCCGGACCGCAGAGATAACACCAACGTAGTCCCGGACAATCGAGCAAGCCGCCGTCTTCAACAGCTGCCCCCGGAGCACGGACTTCTACCTAAGAAGACGAAGAAGATTGTGGCCGAGGCAACCCCAATGGCAGCCCCAGCGTCCCCCATCGTGCTGCAGCAGCCCAGGGAACCACCGACGTTCCGCGGTTCCACATTTGAGGACCCGGAAAGCTGGCTGGAAACGTATGAGCGGGTCGCTACGTTTAACAGCTGGGCAAGCGACGACAAGCTGCGACATGTCTATTTCGCATTGGAGGACGTCGCCAGGACGTGGTTCGAGAATCGAGAAGCCACCTTGACGACGTGGGACCTGTTCCGAAGCAGCTTCCTGCAAACATTTACAAGCGTCCTGCGTAAAGAGCGAGCCCAAGTTCTACTGGAGACCAGAGCACAGCTGCCGAATGAGACGGTCGCAATCTTCACTGAGGAAATGAGCCGTCTGTTCCGGCACGCCGACCCGGAAATGTCCGAAGAGAAGAAAGTCCGCCTACTGATGCGTGGTGTAAAGGATGAACTTTTCGGCGCAATGACACGAAGCCCACCGACGACCGTAGAAGATTTTCTTCGCGAGGCCACCAGCATTGAGAAGACACTCGAAATGCGGAACCGACAATACATCCGCCGCATGAACTCGACAAACTACGCCGGAGTTCAGTCACTGGCCACCGACGACCTGCGCGAGACCATCAGGGCAGTCGTACGAGAGTAGCTTCAAAGGGTCTTCCCTTCATCGCAACCTCAAGTGGCCTCAGTCGCCGAAATTGTCGAAGAAGAAGTCCAGTGATCGCTGGGAGTTCGCGAGGTACAACCACAATCATCGCAGCCCCAGCCAGAAGCGATGACCTACGCCGCCGTCGCCCGCCGTCAAGGTCCCCTTCCACGACCGCGCCAGGACCCTGTAACGCCGCAATTCCGTCGACCACCGCCGCCGCCGCCAACACGCCCACCCGTCGACCAGCGCCGCTACCCGAGGAAGACAGACGTTTGGCGCGCTCCTGATCACCGCCCGCTCTGCTACCACTGCGGGGAAGCCGGCCATGTGTACCGCCGATGCCCATACCGCGACCTGGGATTGCGAGGGTTCGCCGTCGACGCACCGCGCCCTCGGGGAGGCGAACGCCCTGGTGACATCGCCGACTACCTCGCCACTACTCAGTGGAGCCCTCGACGGCCATCGCGGTCGCCGTCACCAGGCCGCTACCTGTCGCCGCAGCGCCGTCCATACACTGGCCCAGCACGGGACCGCTCTGCGAGCGCATATCCGGAAAACTAAAAGCAGCAACCGATGGAGGTGCGGTTGCTGTTCGTCGAACTGACGAAGATCCTCCGCCGCCGACGAAGACGACGCAGAGACCACCTCGACGACATAATAACGACACGCCGCCGTCCCGACGAAGTCAGGAAGCCAAGAATACACCGACGAAAGACGACTTGACGACGCGACGTTCCAACTTCAGTTCAACACGACGCAGCCGTAATCCGGCATCAAGACCTAACTGCAACGCCAGACAAAGAACCACCGACCTCGACGTGCTTCTCGACGGTTACGCAGTTACCGCCTTAGTGGACACAGGGGCTGATTACTCCGTAATGAGTGGACACACCGCCGTATGAAGAAAGATAAGACCGCATGGGAAGGCCCTCAAATTCGGACCGCTGGAGGACACCTCATCACGCCGACTGGAATCTGCACGGCAAGAATAACCATTCATGACCGCACTTACCCTGCCACCTTCGTTAGCCTCGAACAGTGTTCACGAGACGTCATTCTCGGTATGGACTTCCTGAACCAACACGGCGCAATCATCGACCTGAAGTCGAAGTCAATAACGCTGTCGGAAGATAAAGCAATACCGCCGGAGAGCCCTCGTAGTCACCACGCCTTGAGTGTGCTCGAAGATCAAGTGAGCATCCCGCCTCGCTCAAACATTGTTATTTCGGTCGGCACCGAAATACCCGCTGACGTAGGTGTCATCGAAGGCGACCAACGTCTATTGCTAGACCGTGAAATTTGCGTCGCAAGAGGGATCGCTCGACTGCATGGAGGGAAAACTGAAGTGTTGCTGACAAACTTCAGCCAGGAGTTCAAGCACATCAAGAAGAGCATGACGATCGCATACATCGAGAAAATTCTGGAAACCAGTAATGCGTTTGTCCTCTCGGATTCCACCGCATCTACACCGACGACCATGGTTCCCGAACCAGACTACAACATTAATCCAAGTCTCCCCGTGATTAAGCAACAGCAGCTCAGAAGTCTGCTCCGACGATACAAAGGCTGCTTTTCGACGTCATCGAGGATTCGACAAACACCAGTCGCCAAGCATCACATAATCACCGAGAAGTGCGCTCGACCACTCCGCCAGAGCCCTTACCGAATTTCGCCGCGAGAACGTGAAGCGATAAGAGAACAAGTCTACGAAATGCTGCGCGACGACATCATCCAGCCGTCGAAAAGGCCGTGGGCATCCCCTGTTGTCCTGGTGAAGAAAAAGGACGGAACCCTCCGTTTCTGCGTCGATTATCGTCGTCTGAACAAGATCACGAAGATGGACGTATACCCCCTCCCACGGATAGACGACGCATTCGATCGGCTCTGCAACGCAAAATACTTCTCGTCAATGGACCTGAAGTCTGGCTATTGGCAAATAGAAGCCGACGAAAAAGATCGCGAAAAGACCGCCTTCATCACCCCAGACGGCCTCTACGAGTTCAAGGTTATGCCATTTGGACTGTGCTCGGCGCCTGCAACGTTCCAGCGCGTGATGGACACGGTTTTAGCAGGATTGAAGTGGCAGACCTGTCTCGTTTATTTGGATGACGTCGTTGTCTTCGCCGCAAATTTCGACGATCACCCTAGGCGCCTTGCCACAGTACTAGAGGCCATCAAGTCATCAGGGCTCAATCTGAATCCAGAAAAGTGCCGCTTCGCTTACGATGAGCTTCTGTTCCTAGGCCACATCATCAGCAAGTCTCGAGTCCACCCTGACCCACAGAAGACAGCTGCCATCGCACAGTTCCCGCAGCCCATCGACAAGAAGGCAGTGCGTAGATTTCTTGGCATGTGTGCCTACTACAGGCGATTTGTCAAGGACTTTTCACGCATCGCTGAGCCGCTGACACAGCTCACTAAATGTGACGTCGAGTTCAAGTGGGAAACGCCGCAGGCCGACGCATTTCAAAAACTCAAACGATGCATGCAGTCGCCGCCCATACTTGCGCACTACGACGAGCACGCCGATACCGAAATGCACACTGACGCCAGTAGCCTAGGCCTCGGTGCCGTCCTAGTCCCGAAAAAAGATGGGCATGAACACGTGATAGCTTACGCTAGCCGGTCGTTATCAAAAGCGGAAGGCAATTTTTCTACAACCGAAAAGGAATGCCTCGCCATCGTTTGGGCAACAGAGAAATTTCGTCCTTACCTATATGGCAGGCCATTCAAAGTGGTCAGCGACCATCACGCATTGTGTTGGCTAACTAACTTAAAGAACCCTTCAGGACGGCTGGCAAGGTGGAGCCTCAGACTACAAGAATACATCACTGTAACCTACAAGTCCGGACGAAAACACTCATATGTCGATTGCCTATCACGCGCCCCCATTGACCCGCCGCCGCAAGAAGACGAGGATGACGACGCCTACCTTGGAATAATAAGCGCGGAAGACTTCGCCGAACAGCAACCCGGAGCTAAAAGCCCTAGTCGATTATTTGGAAGGGCACACCGACGTTGTCCCTAGGGCATTTAAGCGTGGATTGTCTTCGCTCACGCTTCAAAACAACCTACTCGTGAAGAACGTCTCACCAGTCCGCGCCAACTATCTTCTTGTTCCGTCGGCGCTGCGTCCAGAGGTACTGCACGCCCTACATGACGATCCGACCGCTGGACAGCTCGGTTTCTCCCGGACGCCTCGGTTTCTCCCGGTTTCTCAAGGATACAAGAAAGATATTACTGGCCGCACCTAACCGCCGATGTCGCCCGTTACGTCAAGACATGCCGAGACTGTCAGCGACGCAAGACACTACCGACAAGGCCAGCGGGATTACTACAGCCGATCAAGCCTCCTTACCGACCTTTTCAGCAGATCAGGATGGACTTGTTGGGACCGTTTCCGACATCAACTTCCGGAAATAAGTGGATCGTCGTCGCGACGGACTATCTCACCCGCTTCGCTGAAACTAAAGCTCTGCCGAAAGGCAGCGCAGCCGAAGTGACGAAATTTTTCGTCGAGAACATCCTGCTGCGACATGGTGCTCCAGAAGTCCTCATCACCGACAGAGGAACGGCTTTTACAGCAGAGCTCACGCAAGCCATTCTGCAATACAGCCAGACAAGTCACAGGAGGACAACTGCCTACCATTCGCAGACGAATGGTCTCACGGAGCGCCTGAACAAGACTATCGCCGACATGCTAGCAATGTAGGTCGACGTCGAGCACAAGACATGGGATGCGGTCCTGCCGTACGTAACATTCGCTTACAACACGGCGGTGCAAGAAACAACACAGATCACGCCATTTAAGTTGATTTACGGCAGGAACACGACGACTACGCTCGACGCCATGCTGCCGCACGTCACTGACGAGGAAAATCTTGACGTCGCTATCTCCAGCGCGCCGAAGAAGCTCGACAGCTCGCCCGCCTACGGATCCAGAACCAGCAGCGTACCGACAGCCGACACTACAACCTGCGACGACGCTTCGTCGAGTACCAGCCCGGCGACCGTGTTTGGGTATGGACCCCGATACGCCGACGAGGACTCAGTGAGAATCTATTGCGACGCTATTTCGGACCTTACAAGGTCATTCGACGTATTGGCTCACAGGACTATGAGGTCGTGCCAGACGGCATTTCGCATTCGCAGCAACGCCGCGCACGATCTGAAGTGGTCCACGTGGTGCGCCTTAAACACTTTTACGGACGCTGACGAACTTCCTTATTTTTGTTGTTTTCTTTGCTACGAGTGCTTTTCTTTATTTCGTTTGTTTGCAGCATCGTGTCGATGCTTTTCAAGAGGAGGGGGGGGGGGGTTATGACACATGTCATTTATCTTTATCGGGCGACCACGTTTCGCCGCCTAACAAGTGTTATCGCACAGCGCGGGACGCGCCTGCATCTATCTGAAGTTTCTGGCAAGTCATCGATGCTTCTATTCGCTGTCTGTTGTAGACGAACCTTATGTTATCTGATTTCATCGCCCGACGCGAATAGTGTAGAACTTTGTGGAAGGCACGCGGGTCCCAACGATTAGTCTGGAACATTCGACAACTGCTATATAACAGCCGACGCGCTTGACCCGCGGATCAGATTTTCGGCGATCGCCGACCGTGCTCTCCGCTATCGTTGTGCTGTAATTGTAGCCTCTTTTGGGGGCACAGGTTCGCCCAATAAAAGTTAGTTTTGTCTTTCACTGTATTGCTACTGTGTTCTTCAACGTCACCACCACGTGACAACATTTCCTGCCAACGCATATGTAGTTCTCTCTTGCTATGATGCTGAAGAGTGCGGGTAGGCGTGGAGTCAGACGGATGCCACCCAAACGCCATCCAGTGTCTCCAGCAAGATTCACAATTAATCGTGCACTTAACGTCTGAACCACACATAAGCGACAGAAGCAGCAAAAAACGCGCTAAAGGCTTTTGCCTAACCGCTATTTAGGTCAGCAAAGTGGCCCTCTCAATTTTTATGCTAATCCGCTGCCCTAGTGTGATCATGATAATGATTATGGATTTTTATGGCGCTAGGGCATCTAAGGCCAAAGAGCGCCACGACACAAGGTATTTTTCTTTTTCTCAGGGTGGGGTCAAAGACCCATTTTCTAAGCATTTCACCCTTCTAGGCCGAGCACCGAGAGCTGCCGTAGTGTGAATGCTCATTTATCGCGTTGCTGTTTCAATTACGCGTGTGTAAATTAACTTTTGTAGCGAAAGCTACATTAGGCTAGCCAGCACTGCATTCCAGTTAAGCGTCACTATTGTACTGGGCATACGCCACTAGTTGCACCGAGTCACAAGTGTTCCCCCGCTGTTCCGCGCTGCGCCTTTCCTCAAATTCCAGTTTTCAGTCCTCTTTCTTCCTTTCTTCTTTCCCTCTCTTCTATCCCTTCCTCTACGGCTCGTTCCGTGTGACCACCGAGATATGCGAGACAGTTACAGCGCCATTTCCTTTCCTCAGCAACCAAACAAAGCAAGAGAGCCGCCGGCGTTCATTGGCGTTGACAAGGTTGTAGAAGCCGTTCATTTTCACCAATGAAAAGGTGCACAACTGGCTCCCTCTGGTCGCTTCATTGTTGGAGGGGAATGGCTCCCTTAGTCAGTGGGGACCTCAATCTCGCTTTCTTGTAGGGGCTGTTGGTGTCCAACTGCAGAAACCTGCTTTTAGTGCTTTCCGCACGCTGGAGTGCCAGGGCACCCATGTCTATCCTTTTGAATAAGATTAACAGAGTGCGGCATAAGGGAGTGCCGCTCTCCATCGACTGGACGACCGCCCTGGTCACCTTGATTCTTTAAGCTTGCAAGGCCATCAACAGGGACAACCTCCGTCCCATCTCTCTGACTTCCTGTGCGGGAAAGTCATGAAGACGATGGTATCCGACAGTTTGCCCGAGTTCATGCAATCCCAAAGTCTTTTCGAAGACACCATGTTTGGGTTTCCCCACGCATATCTGCATAATGTGTCCTGCTACAACTCAGTCGGGCGGTCCTCGACCCCGCCGAATTCCCCCACAATGACAAGGTCGTGCTCGCCTTAGATTTTAAGGGAGCATTCGACTACGTTACCCACAAGATCATTCACACCCACCTTCAAACTAACTGCGGCTAGGTGGCTCCATGCTTAGTGCGCTCGGCTACTGATCCTGAGTTCCCTTGGTTCGAACCCGACCGCGGCGGAAGTGTTTCGTTGGAGGCGAGACGCTTAGGGGCCATGTGCTTTGCGATGTCAGTGCACGTTAAAGATCCCCAGGTGATCGAAATTAGTCCGGAGCCCTCGACTATGGCACCTCTTTCTTCCCTTCTTTCACCAACATCATCATCATGATTTATTGATCCCTTAAGGACCCTTCATAGGATATTACATAGGGGGGGGGGGACGTACGTGGGACAATACAAGAACAATGCCAAAGAGGTTGAAAAAAAGAACAAATCTAGTAAAACGTATATATAGACATACAATGAGGGCAATTAGGACAACGAATACAATCAGTCACATCAAATGAGAACACAATTAAAACAGTTACAAGAAAAATCAATCTCGTAGAGAAGGAGATTTACAAACGAGTTGCTGAAGCACATCAAACTAAGGGCGAGAAAAGAAATTTAGACAAATTTAATGTTCAAACACAGACAGTAACCGGTCTTTGAATTTGACAGAGCCACTTTCCAGGACAGTAGAATCTGGCAATTCATTCCGTTCCTGTATTGCAATTGACCATTTGCGGAAAAGCGAGCGCCGCCTGTCGTGCAAACAGAGAAGCTCCGCCGGTACCTTTGGTTGGAAAGGGGCTCTCGAGCAAGCATGCGCAAGGCAGCGTTCAGCAGCTCACGCGCGCTTGTTTTGTTGTTTTAGTGTTGTTTATTGGCCGGAAACATGTGTCAGCTAACGAAAGAGTATGATGGAAGAGGAGAACATCCCATTTCCGTTTTTAGAAACAGGGTGTAGCCGATTATTTTCGCGTTGTAGCCTGAAAAACGACCATGTGTGGCAATACCCGCACTCTGCTACCTCAACGGAGCGCCGAATGACGAAGTGAAAATGTGCGTGAATGTGCGCCTATGCACGGGCGAGTGTGAGAGTATAATGGGATGCACTTTCCTAATGCACACAGACGTTTACGTTTGCGCTTCCTTGATAGGGCCGGAGTTTCTGCTAACTTAACACAACACCTTTTGCGTCAGGGCACACTTAGCTGATTATTAAAGGACCCGTTGTACTATCTCAATCATGGCTCGTGCTGATACAGCACAGCGTTGCTGTGCGTGCTAACGGGCCGCGGGAGCGTTAGAATGCGCGGATATACGCGAGGCTGCGCTCGGCCGTGCTCCCGCTGTTCAGGAAGCGCATTGTAGCATTAATGGTGAATGTTCATACTAGTATATATCATTCGGTTTTCCAGCGTCGGTGGCAAAACTCTTCTAGAACGACCGAGCAGTGTGTACTCGGCAGTAAGCGCGAAATAAAGCAGCAACACCCGTTTCGAAACGTGCTGGATGTGCGCATTACTGGCCCCATCAACGGGTTCGTCTTTTGCGCCTTGTATGTCGTCGCGGCCTTTATTACGTACAAGTCTCGCTGTTGCAAAACACGTGGTTAGCTTAGATAAATCGCTTTGCAGTTACATGTCAGTTCCGTGTAAGTTACAGCTCACATCAGTCGTCGCACTACAGCGCAGGAATGCATGGCTGGCTCATGTTTTCCAACCAAAAACCAAACCGCCCAGAGAGGGCGCTGCCTGCGCCTTCACCACGCATGCGCAGAAACTTCTCCGCAAATGGTCAATTGGTAGAAATGACTTATTAAAAGCAGATGTTGATCCATGCAGGCGCTGTATACTTAAGCTATTGAATAAGCGTCGAAATGAACGTGCTGGTGGATGAAGAAAAGATTGGCGCAGATGCGTGAAATTATAGAATATCTTGTGAAATAGGCATAGTCGTGATATCTTGCGGCGAAAGACTAACAAGGGGAGATCCTGTGATGATTTTATACTGCTGATACTGATTTTGTAGCCGTATTTTGAAGTTATAAAGCGAGGGCCGCGGTTCTGCACAGATTCTAAAGATTTCAGGAGATAAGTCTGATGTGGACAACAGATTGCGCATGCGTATTCGAGTTTGGATCGTACGAAGGTTTCATATGCCAGTTTACGGACGGCCGGGGGCGACAACGATAATGTTCTTCGAATAAAGCCCAGTGTTTTGGAGCACACAGCGACCAGTTTAATTATATGCTCGGACCAATTTGGATTGCTTGAGATTAGGATACCAAGGTAACGATATGTTAGTACTTGTGAAATATTGACTGTGTTTAAAGAGTACACGTGGGTGATGTTAGAGCGTTTGCGCAAAACTTGCAAAAACTTGCATTTTGAGATATTAAGCTGCATCAGCCACTTATTGCACCAGTCATCTATTAAAATTAAGTCATCCTGATGCGTGGTCTGGTCGGTTTGAGATGAAATTCGGCGGTAAAGGACACAGTCATCTGCGAAGAGACGTATTGGTGATGAAATGCCACAAGGAAGGTCGTTAATATAGATGAGAAAAAGAAACGGGCCAAGGACTGAGCCCTGTGGAACACCAAAAAGAACCTTGGTCGAGGCTGAAGGATGCCCTCCTATGACGGTGAACTGAAAGCGGTCGGTGAGGAAGCATTTGATCCGTGATAAGATTAATGGGTCTAGGCTGAGAGAAGAAAGTTTACAGATGGGGAGATGGGGGGGGGGGGGGGAGTCACAAGTGAGGAACACGATCAAAAGCCTTCTTATAAGTGTCTAAGAATATAACATCAGTTGGAAAAAATGAATCAAGGTTTAAATTATGATCAGTCGTGAATTCGAAAAGCTGCGACTCACAAGAAAGACCAGAGCGGAAACCATGCTGATTAACGAAGAAGAATGCGCTGGTATCAAGGTGTACGGCAACTTGAGAATAAATGATGTGTTCCGTTAGTTTGCAGGGGCTGCATGTTAAAGATATTGGGCGATAATTTGATGGATCAGACCGGTTGCCACTTTTAAATAGAGGAACTACTTTGCTAATTTTACAATCTGTTAGAAGAGCGCTTTGAGCGAGGGACTGGGCAAATATCTGCAATATACGGCTGATTGGGACTTTGGTGCCTTTAAGTATTTTGGCAGAAATGCTATCAGGACCGGGGCCACTTGATAATTTCAGCTTGTCGATAAGCTTTTCTGTACCTTCCGCAGTGACTATAATGGGCGGCATCCGTGAAAAACTGGTACCAGGAGAGTTGGGAAACTGACTTCTGGTAGGTCTGAGATGCGGTGAGCCGGTCTCGGGCGATTTCACGGGCCATAGTTGCTCGGGAGATGGCGTCACGTGCATACTCTGTGGTCGAGGCAGTAGAACTCGGTAGTAATGTATCCAATGGCAGCGCAGGATGCCGACCAAACAGAAGGTAGAAAGGAGAATAGCCGGTGGTATCATGCCGCGACGAATTATAAGCAAATGTTACATAAGGCAAGGCAACGTCCCAATCGCGGTGGTCGGGCGAGACATACATGGATAGCATATCGGTCAGAGTCCTGTTGAGGCGCTCGGTAAGCCCGTTTGTCTGGGGATGGTAAGCTGTAGTGAGCTTATGCTGCGTGCCACAGGACCGGAGGATATCGTCAACTACTCGGGACAAAAAGTAGCGGCCGCGGTCCGTCAGCAATTGGTGTGGAGCGCCGTGGTGAAGGATTACGTTCTGCAATAGGAAGTCGGCGACATCGGTTGCGCAACTTGTTGGTAACGCACGCGTGATAGCGTACCGGGTCGCATAGTCGGTCGCGACAGCAATCCAACGGTTGCCGGAGCAGGACGTCGGGAAAGGTCCGAGAAGGTCGAGTCCAACACGGTAGAATGGTTCGAGAGGTACGTCAATAGGCTGTAGAAGGCCAGCAGGCAACGTTGATGGTCTCTTCCTGCGTTGACAGAGGTCGCAGGAGGCAGCGTAACGCCGAACAGAGCGGTACAGACCAGGCCAAAAGAAGCGGCGTCGGACCCGATCGTATGTGCGGGAGACGCCGAGGTGGCCTGCGGTCGGTAGGTCGTGTAGTTCCGCTAGGACAGATGAACGGAGACGCTGGGGAACGACTAGCAGGAGCGGAGGTCCGTCAGGACGAAGGTTGCGGCGGTATAGGACGCCATCCTGAATGACGAACAGTTGCAATGAAGGATCTCGGCTGGCACAGTTGAGGCGATCAATGAGAATACGCAAAGAAGAGTCTTGTCGCTGCTCGTCCGCGATGTTAACCAGATTGGAGATAGCGAAGAGGCACGGGCCGAGGTCGTTGTCTCCAGGATCAGGCGGCTCTACAGGGTGCCGAGACAGGCAGTCGGCGTCTTGATGGAGACGCCCTGACTTGTAATGAACAGTGTAAGAATACTCTTGGAGGCGCAACGTCCAACGTCCGAGCCGGCCTGTGGGGTCTTTCAGTGAAGACAGCCAACAAAGGGCGTGGTGATCGGTCACTACGGAGAATGGACGGCCAAACAGGTACGGTCGGAACTTAGCTACGGCCCAAACAAGAGCTAGACACTCGCGCTCTGTAATTGAGTAATTTCGCTCAGCTGTAGAAAGGAGGCGGCTGGCATATGCAATAACGCGTTCTTGCCCTTGGTGACGTTGGGCTAGCACGGCGCCAATCCCATAACCGCAGGCGTCTGTGCGAACTTCAGTCGGAGCCGACGGATCAAAATGGGCCAGAATAGGTGGGGAGGTGAGTAAGTCGACTAGCGAAGAAAAGGCCTCCTCTTGGGCAGGGCCCCAGGTAAAAGGGGTGTCTTTCTTTAGGAGGTCGGTCAGGGGGCGAGCGGTGCCGGCAAAATTTTTGATGAAACGGCGGAAGTACGAGCAGAGGCCGACGAAGCTGCGCACATCCGTAGACGACTGGGGAATAGGGAAGTCCTTGACGGCTTGAACTTTAACAGGATCCGGGCGGACACCAGAAGCGTCGACTAGATGTCCGAGAATGGTGAGTTGGTGGCGACCGAATTGACATTTCGACGAATTGAGCTGTAGCCCGGCTCGACGGAAGACAGAAAGAATGCTCGCCAGTCTTTCGAGGTGCGTGGTAAACGTGGGCGAAAGAACCACAACATCGTCGAGGTAACATAGACATGTGGACCATTTAAAGCCGCGAAACAAGGAGTCCATCATTCTTTCGAAGGTAGCTGGCGCATTACAGAGACCGAATGGCATAACTTTAAACTGATATAAGCCGTCCGGTGTGACGAATGCCGTCTTTTCGCGGTCATTGTCATCAACAGAGATTTGCCAATACCCGGACCGAAGGTCAATTGAAGAGAAAAATTTGGCTCCGTGAAGGCAGTCCAAAGCATCGTCTATTCTTGGGAGTGGATAGACGTCTTTTTTTGTTATGTTGTTTAGGTGCCGGTAATCAACGCAAAAGCGCCAGCTGCCGTCCTTCTTTTTAACCAGCACAACTGGTGAGGCCCAAGGGCTCGACGAGGGCTCTATGATGTCTTTACTGAGCATCTTGTCCACCTCTTGCTGTATGCTGGTGCGTTCTGTACTGGACACTCTGTAGGGTCGTCTGTGAATAGGAGCTGCGTCACCGGTGTTGATGCGATGCGTGACCACAGATGTTCGAGCCAAAGGGCGGTCATCGAAGTCAAAGATGTCGCGAAAAGACGACAGAAGATACCGAAGGTCGTGAGCTTGCCCTGGTAAGAGGTCAGCAGTAATCATTTTTGCATATTCATCAGGTGGTGGGACGTCCGAGTCGCGGCAGTTCGACGAGGGTGGGACGCTTCCCACCGCCGATACGACGCATTCGGCAGCAGGGCACAGCGTGGCGAGCGACATACCTTGTGGGAGCGGCTGAACGTAAGAGGCAAAGTTGAGAACCGGAAGGGACGCTTGATTTGCCGACATGGTGACAACTGTATGCGCAAGGGCAACACTGCGTGTAAAGGGCACATCAGGAACCGGAGTAATGATGTAGTCACCATCGGGAACTGGCGGGACCGAGGAGAAACGGACATAAGTGGCGGCATCGGGGTCCAGGCGGACAAAGTCGGCGGTGCACAGTCGGTGAACAATTGGATCCGGTGGCTCTGAAGGAACAGGTAGAGCGAGTTGAACGATGCTTGTGGCGCAATCTATAAGGGCGGAATGGTCGGTGAGAAAGTCAAGGCCGAGAATGATGTCATGAGGGCAGTGTTCGAGGACAGTGAAGAGCACAGAAGTATGGCGGCCGGCTATTGAAACACGAGCAGTACACATTCCGACGACAATAGACATACCGCCATCTGCAACACGGACCACAGTTGAGGGGGCAGGAGTGAGCACTTTCCTTAGGCGACGGCGAAGACGAGCATTCATGACTGAGACGTGCGCTCCAGTGTCGATCAGAGCGGTAACAGGGACCCCGTCCACGTCGACGTTAAGGATGTTCCGATGAGCATGAAGAGTTAAAGGAGGGTTTTCTGGTCGGGTCGTCAGAGCAGCATCACCCCCAGACGCTGCAGCCATCAGTTTTCCGACCGGGAGCGGGCATATGGGGCCGGCGACGAAGGGTGGCGAGGTCGGGGCGATGGAGATCGACGGCGCTGAGGTGACGACGAACGGTTGGTAAGCGGGGTCTGAACGTTGTGGCCAGCAGAGGTCGTTTCCGAGGGCGAGGGAGAGCGGCGGGAATATGCAGAACCCGGCGGGTAGCGGCTGTAGGTCGAGGACGGACGGCTTCGGCAGTGTCGAGATATGTGGCCAACTCGGGAGCAGTTAAAGCAGATGGGCCTGTCATCAGGTGTTCTCCATTCATCTGGATTGCGGCTGCGTCGAGGGTAGTATGCACGTTCAGAACCGAGCTCCGGGGACATGCGGCGAGCATATGGGGCACTAACTGGGCAAACAGGTTGAATCCCAAGATTGGCAAATTCTTTGCGAACGACAGCCTGTATAAGGGATACTGCTGGAGTACTGTCTGTTGCGGGTGGATGAAACGCAACGGGGGACATTGCCTCTACTTCTTGGCGCACAAGTCGTGTCAGGCTCTCAGATGTCGGCAGACGGCTCGGTGGAGTCGAGTCTACACAGGACGACGTCGCAGTCGTATTCGGCAACCGCGTGAACTGCGGAGAAATTCGGCGGCTCTTCGCTTGTTCGAACCGGCGGCATTCCTTGATGATTGCGTCAACCGTTCCGCAGTCCTTGTATACAAGAAGGTTAAAGGCGTCATCTGCGATGCGTTATGCTACGGTTGTGCTTGTAGAGATCCCAGCTGGTGAGTTCATCCTCGTGGGTCTCGAACCATACCCTGGCAGTGCCCGTCAGGTAGAAGATGACGTTGGCCAACTTTAGGGTCGGGTCCCACCTGTTGTGTGTGCTCACGCGCTCGTACATTGCGAGCCAGTCCTCTACGTCGACGCCGTCCGTTCCGTTGAAGGTCCCAGGATCTCTCGGATGGGCAATGATGAACGCCGGGTTGGCGGACACCGACGGAGCGGCCCCTTCGCTGGCCATGGTTGAAGAGCCGGCGAGCTGACGACCGCTGCGAAGTTCCGTGCTTGCTGTGGCTGTGCCCAGCACCTCCACCAATAATGTAACGTGAAGATGTGCACACCAAAAGGGAAAAATATATTTACAGGGAAACAGCTTACAGCCACGCAGCCGAACAACCGGGCACGCGAAACCCAGCAGCAGAAACGCACTTCGTCCTCTTCGCGTTCCAAGCGCGAGCGCACCAAGCACGAGCGTTCCAAGCACAAGCACAACCGTAGCAATATTATCTTTCGGCTCATGGGTAAACAACGGAAGAAAAGTACGAGTTCATTACATCAGATCGATCGTCTGGCAGCACATGTGAACCATCCAAATTAGAAAGCGACATGTTGTGCGTATGATGACTAACCGGGGAAAGAAGATTCCAAAACTTTTGGGGATTTTTGTTCATTAAGTGCAGAAGATCCTCGTGGAAGAACTTCCTTTGGGACTGCTTCAGTAGGAGTGCATAGTCTTTGAGACACGTGAAATATTTTTCCCACCTGACGGCTGAGTTGGATTGCTTAGCACTGCGAGAAAGTCGTTTTTTCTAACGTTAACGCCTCTTTAGGGTACCACTGAACCATGGCTGACCTGCATCGCCACGAATGGAAATGACTGGGACATGGGTTTCAATTAATGTCAAAAGTTTCCGCTTGAATAATAACCAATTTTGGTTGACAGTTCTTGAAGAAGCAAGCTGTTGGAAAGTGTGGAAGAAGTTGTCCAGTTCGGCGTTTATAAGAGGAAATTTGCCCTTTTGTAATCACGGATAACTTTAGTGGAAGGGTGGCGAAGCGGCTTCGGCACTGCTACATTATATAACATTTAGTCGTGATCGCTGAGACCGTTTATACAAGACATTGAGTGGATCATTTCTGATTCTAAACAAAAACCAAGTCAAGCGTGTTGCTGATCCTAGTTGGCAAGTTGACTGTCTGGGTGAGGTTAAACAAAAGAGCAAGATTAATGAATTGTTTGGATTGAAGAGAAGTGGCGGTTAAATTATCCCAAACAATGTCTGGGTAATTGAAATCGCCACAAAGTATAAAATTTTCTCTGGGAAAGCGGCGGTTTAAGTCGACAAGTATCGAGTGCAGTTCATTGTCGAAGGAAAGATAACAATCAGGTGCTCGATAGCACGCGATGAGTATGATAGAGCTTCTAGAAAGAGATCACTTTACGCTGAGGATTTCATGATGACTTTCAATATCAATAGTAAATGAAGCCATGGCTCGATTAACGAAAACTAGGATACCACCGCCTTTGCGTCCCACCCTGTCACGCCTTTGTATAGTGAATGACACATTATTCAGCAGCTCTTCGGGTGAGATTTCAAGGGTTAGATAAGTTTCCTTAATAGCAATATCAGTGAGGTTATCTTCGAGGATGGCTTCGACGGAGTCCTTTTTGGGTAAGTAGCTACGAATTTTTGTGAGAACAGACGACATTTCGTGGTGCGCAGCTGCGCGGACGCGGGATTGTACCGGCTGATACGATGCAGATTGAGGAAGCCTTGAACTATTCAGTGAACGCTATGATTTCAACTCGTGGACAGAATCTTACTCGGCATTGTAGGCGTACTGCTTTTTTCCTATGACCAACTTATCAAGGCATATCTTAAAAGGTAAGTTGCTATCAAGGCCATACGAGTATAGATTTGCTCTTGCTGTACGTACACGGGTTTAAGAATCGTCCCGAATTGAAAAAATGGTTCCCTTTAGCTTAGATCCGGCGGAAAGAATGTTTGACTTTGTTTTAAAGCTAGATAATTTAACAATAATGGGACGTTTTCTATCTTCGCGGAAGCGGCCAAGTCGGTGAGCTCGCTCAATATCTGAGCTCTAGATAGGTGCTTCAAGGTGCTCAGCGCAGAAAGATACGGCTTCCGATTCGGACTTCGCCCACGTTTCGTCACTGGAGTCAGGGATTCCGAAAAGAAGCAGATTGTTGGGGCGAAGGCGGTTCTTGGAATCGTCGCATTTCCCTGCGAGCACCTTAACTTCGGCGGTCAGCTTTTCAGTGAATGTGCTAGCGGTAGGTTGGTCGTCAGATGGGTCAGGTTCCACTTTTTTTTCTAGTATATCAACACGGCTGGAAAGACGGCTTACAAGGGATTCGATCTTTGTTTGGGCAGAACGTATCAAAGCAAGCTCGGACAACATGGTGTTTTTTGAGAGCTCCATTCGTGCAATGGCCTCTGATATGGATTCAAGCGTTGGTGGTCCTCCCTCCTTTATCCCTTCCCTTACGACCCGGTTAAGGTGCCCGCCGATATTTGCCATTTCAATTCCCCCAAAACCAATTTCAATACATGCGGCAATTTTCGACCCACTGAGAATCTTCCATTCGAATCCAGGATAACGAACATGGTCCTATTCATTTAGGAGCCAGGGGTACACCACAGGGCGCGGTGCTCTCTTACCTGTTATTCTATCTGGCTATGAAGCACCTACCGGCCCAGCTGGGCGATGTCGCCAGTGTGCAACATGTTCGGTATGCCGATGACATCATTGATGAAGTTGATGAATTAAACAAAGCTAATGAATCAATTAAGGGAAAAATAAAGATAGCCTGAGTAAGTCAAGGCTAGTGCCAGTATTAGGCACTCGGTTCCATTCGTGTCCGAAGTAGCTTCCATTTTGCTCATTTTATGTGGGTCAACCTATATATTCGATATTGCCGAAACATGGCGATTTATAACTCGTCATTTTCTCGACGCATGGCAACAGTGAGCGTTGTTCCGTACAGCTTTCCTAGGCTTACGCTAATGTCCCTTTGGTTTAATTCATGGTTGTGTGTAACGAATCGGTAAGATATGCTGAGGCTATTTCGTTACTTCGTAGTTCACATATGCAGATGACTACTCGTCATTCGCCGGAGACGGATTTGCTGAGAACAACGTGGAAGCGTTGTCGACGTCATTTTAACGCCATTGTTTTTTTAAAATGCCGCAAATATTTCGTGTTGTGACACCGATTGCATTCCAACAGGCCTTCTAACGTTTGCCGTTTTCCTGAATGGCACAAGCTTCCCTTGGAGTCCCATATGAGGCCGCGTGCGCTATATCTTCACTCTAGTCATCACCCCCTTGTAAATCAGCCTGACTAATCCCAGTTAAGGACAACGGCTTCTCCCATATCCCTCAAACTAATCGTGTACTTTGACAAGTTCGGCCACCTTATCCCCTTGACTACTTAATCTCATCTGTCCATCTGGTTTTCTGCCGCCTCTTTCGCTTGCTTCCTCCTACGATCTTACCACTTAAGACCATCGGTTATCGGCCTTCACATCACATGTGTTCGCACTCGCTGTTTGTTCTTGATTTCAAATAAGCTAAGATGTAGCCGAGTCTGTTCTCTGGCCATTTCTCCCCTCTTCATGTGTCGGAACGTGGCATCTATCAAGTTGATGTCTATAGTCCGTTATGCTGTCCCCAAATTATTACAAGGCATTCCGTAGGTATAGGCAAGTTTACGCTTCATATGTAAGCGCGGGCAAGATAAAAATGTTTAATGTTTTTGTCTTGAAGCATACTGGAAATGAGCTATTCATGACCTGAGAGTTGCTGCTAAATACTAGACACAAGAATATTTTTTTTTATTTTCCTGATTATTTCCATCGCGTTGTCATAATGAGCGGCTATCTGACCTTAGTAGATGCATTCATGTTTCGCATACACAAGTAACATACCTTTTCCTTCCGAAACAAGTAAAAAAATGTATGCCGCAACCGTCTGGAATGCGTTGGAATAAATAGTATTAGCTGCTTGGTAGTGCGATCTATGGTCCATGCGGTGTATTACCACGTGATAAGGCTACTTTTCCATACCTCACGGCGAGCGGGCGCCTTCAGCCTTCAGGTCGGATATTTTGCGACCAATTTGGGCCGACCAAGTTTTTCGAGTCTTTCGAGTGCCATTTTTCCTTACCTCAAGGGGGTAGGCGCCCCGAATGAATGAATGAATGAACACTTTATTGTCCACCGAGAAGCCACCAAATACGCGGTCCCGGCATGCTGGCCTGGGACGCGGGTAGGCAATCCTCCGCAGACTAAGGACAGGTGAAGATGCATTGCCTCTTTACGGCCTCAGCCGCTAGGCGGGTGGCTTGCTGCTGGATGGCGGGTCTTCGCTCCGCAGCAAAACTTTTCAGGCTTCTGTAGTGTTGATGTTTAAGCCGTCTCCCGGGAAATCGGCACATTCCAAAATTATGTGATGAAGAGTGCACCTTTCACCACAATTCGCCATGCGGTACGAAATTGTGAGCTGCCGAGTGCTGACGTCGCGGCCGCCATTTTAAGCCTGACCATAACAAAATATGAACACAAATGGGCGATACCGGTGTCTTACATGTTGTACTCATCGAACCCGTTATGAAATGTTATTAGTGCGATCACGACGTCATCGGTTAAATATTTATAAGCAATGAATTTAAGCCTAACTATAGTTGAATTTTAACTGCATTAGCTAGTTTTAGTGTCTAACGAGTTTTATCTACTCATCTAGACGATTCCAATTTTCTAATTTGTTTTAGGATGACCTCATGAATTACCTAGTATAACTGAGTAACATATCCACGTGACTAGGTAAATATGACGTCAAAAATCAGTGACCTTAGAAATCATTCACCAATTCGATATACAAATGACAACACCAAATCAATCATCCACTGGGTTGCTATATCAATTCATTCTGAGGGCCACCATCTTCAATTTCTTGGCTTAATTGTTTTTTTTGGGGGGGGAAAGCAAATGGCGCAGTATCTGCCTCATATATCGTTGGACACCTGAACCGCACCATAAGGAAAGGGATAAAGGAGGAAGTCAAAGAATAAAGGAAGAAAGAGGTGCCGTAGTGGAAGGCTCCGGAATAATTTGGACCACCTGGGGATCTTTAACGTACCTGCCCAGGTGGCTCAGTGGTTAGGGCGCTTGGCTACTGTTTCGGAGTTCCCGGGTTCGAACCCGACCGCCGCGGCCGCGTTTCGATTCAGGCGAAACGCAAAGGCGCCCTTGTCCTGTGCGATGTCAGTGCACGTTAAAGATCCCCAGGTGGTCGAAATTATTCAGGATCCCTCCACTATGGCACCTATTTCTTCCTTCCTTCTTTCACTCCCTCCTTTATCCCTTCCCTTACGGCGCGGTTCAGGTGTCCAACAATATATGAGACATACGGCTTTCTTTCCTTTCCGCCAAAACCAAATATATTATTATTTTCTTTAACGTGGGCTGACATTGCTAAGCAGACGGGCGCCTTAGCATTTTTCCTCCATAAAAAGGGAGCTGCCACAGTCGAGTTCAAACCCGGCATCTTGAATTCCTTGCACTTGAAGAATTTCACGCCGAAGGCAGGTGGTATCAGACCCCAGGAAATCGAGAAATGTGAGCAATAAGAGTTAACGCTCTTGAAACTTTACACATCTTTGAAATATTTTGAAGGGACACCTTTATAGTTTGCCTGTCTGGGTACTCGATTTTGCTTTGCTATTAGTGCCCTAAGCTACTTAACAAGGCAGTGTTATCAGCCATTCGCGAATTGGCCGGCTATTACCGATCAGCTTTTACAGCTAACTCTCCTGTGTTTACTGTCCTGAATACATAATTTTTAACGTGCGGTGAGTAGTACTGAATGGACACTGTCGCCCTGGACTGACGTCAATTCTGACTTGGATTTTATCGCTTTCCTTTTCGTACCTATAAGGTTGCTATAGTTGTATTTTTCAGCAGCTTTGCATATATATCGTCTAAACGCTGGAAAGGCAATTCCCACGAAATTGCTGTGGATTCAGAAAAGTGAAACGTTTTCTCCTGCTATACGCAGGGCAATATCGGGGTTGCTTATATTAGCGTGTATCCTTATCACCAGTTTCAAGGTGAATATAGGGGCCACAGCCACCCGCCGTAAAGAAGGCCAGACACCTTCATTAGTCAACGCAAGTTTAAGATTCCCCAAATTTTCAACGATTACCTTAGTGAATACCTTGCATGGTCATGGTATGTTTGCTGATGCAAGCTGTGCTACTCTTGCACCGAGAAATTCTTTGGTTCAGCTCATCCCGCTGTCTGTGGTATACGAAATTCTTCTTGAACTATTTTATTACCTGTAGAGTATTTTCAGCACTCAGTGCTAATTTCGCGCTCTTTAATGCACGGGAGGCGTTGCAGTGAATTTTAGAACAAGAAAAATTGATGATGATGACTGCCAGCGCCAAAACCAAGAGCATTATTACGGACGGAATGGTGTTCGTACCCTCGTGGTAGTCAGAATGGTAGTCGGCATTGTTTCGTGGTAGTCGGCATGGTTTCATCTTCAGTTGAGTAGAACCACAACCCGGTTAATAAATAATTGTATTCACTAGTGGAATAATTTGGACATTTCCGCGCCACTCACGCCGTACGTCCATGAGAAGTCATCGCTCGGAATGTTCACGAAAATTTCCTTTCGTGTGCCGTGTGCATCTTTAAGTCCTCTGTCTTCACTTTGTTCATTGCATTTACTCAGCTGAAAGTCCGGCATCAAATACGCATTTTTTTTCTCATCGCACTCCTATCTTGGCGAGCTCTGACTGATTTCTGAAGCATGAAGAGTGAAAGAGGTGAATTGTCTTCACTGTAATTTGCAGAATCGCCTAACTGCCAGCCTCAGCGGAGTAACAATCCAACCAGCTGAATACAGACACTAAACCATTGAATTTTCCATGATTAAAGAAATTAAGTTTCTAGCCATATTTGTTGGATGATCACAAGCCATGCAGGGGCAGATGGCATCTCGCATATTGTGCTAGGCAGCAAAATTTGCAAGAAAAGAAATTTTCTTTTCAATGGTAGTGAACCACCTAGCTTCGCTACATGCATTGTAGATGTTCAAGTTCACCGATTTGCAAGAATGCAGGTTTCAATGAATAAATTGAACCTTCACATGATAAGCTCAGGATTATTTCGCTCACATAGCGGTTGATGATTTTCGCTATATCTTTGTTGCTCCTGAATGCAACTGGTATTAAGCAGCAATCCACATGTCTAAACAACTGAAACTTAATGTGAGAATGTCAGAGGCAGACACAATGTTAACGTGACAGCATTAAGGAGCTCGTGTCGCAGAAAAGCCGATGTCGTCGGCGACGGCCGTGGTGAAAAATCCCTCCTCGTCCTCGCAATGTACGCCGCTGCCCCAGCAAATAGCGCACGACCGCAGCGCAAGGAAAGCAAGGGACGCCTGTCACATATTTCGGTGGACAACCCGGACAGCGCCCCGAGGGCAGGATAATGAAATAAAAATTGGTGTTAAGGAAAGGAAGTGAGGCCTGTATCACATATCTCTCTCGACACATGAGCCGCGCCGTAAGGAAAGGAAAATAAATGAAAATTGATTTTTATGGAAAGGAAATGACGCGTCTGACGTATCTCTAGTTTGGGCGCAGTGGGGCCGTGAGGGCACGCAGGAATCACGCGGTGAGCGGCGAACAACGCAGCGCACATCCAAAACGCGTGTTCACCACGAAGCTTGCGGCTTGTTGCCCGTTCGTTCGGCGAGGAAGCTATGCTCGCGTTCGTGGAACAGGGTTTGTCGAGAACTATGTGCCGACGAACTGAGACTGCAACTTGAGTCCCGCGCGTTTCGGCAAGGCGCCTGGCATCGCTTTTACGTGTTTGCCGCTCCGCGCGTCCGTTTCACCGTGCATAGCAGAGGGATTTGTCTTACGGGTAAGGCGTCGCGCCGAACGGGCGATGGCGTTCCGTGGACTCCCTGGCAGTGCTGCAACATGCTGCTGTGTTCCACTCTTCAAGACGAAGCTTAAGTGCCGTACAAGATTTTTTTACAATGGGCATTATGAGGCGAAGGTCACGAAGAAGTTTGCAGTCCGCCAAGTCCACGAAGCTTCGGCCCTTCAGTGATAAGGGCACTTGACGTGATCACATGACGAGAGTACACGCGGTCAATCCAGTCACCTGAGGCAGCGTTTCGATAGAGCCGAACCGCAAAGGCGCCATTGTGCTGTGCGATGTCAGTGGACGTTACAGACCCCCAGATGGTCGAAATTATTCCGAAGCCTTCCACTACGGCACCGTTTTTCTTCTTTTCTTAGTTCCGCCTTTATCCCTTCCCTTGCCGCGCAGTTCGGGTGTCCACCCAGATATGTGAGACAGTGACTCCTCGTTGCCTTTCTTCAAAAACGTAAATTAATTTTTTGTTGAGGAAGGCAAGTGGTGCAGTATCTCACATCTATACGGACACCTAAACTGCGCAGTAATGGAACGGATAAAGGAGGAACTGAAAGAAGGAAGGAAGAGTTGCCATAGTGGTGGGCTCCGGAATAATTTCGAGCACCTGGGTATCTTTAGCGTGCAATGACTAATTTTTGTTTTCAGTTTTGCCGTGTTCTTGTATTATAATGGAAATAATAGGTTATAGGAAAGAAAAGGCTCCCATGTTCTGTGCTATTAAGTATCCACAGGTGGTCTCAAATATTCCGGAAGTCTCCACTACGGCAGCTCCCTATTTTTTCTTTCAATACCACTTTCCTTCTTTCTCTTACAGTGCGGTTGGGGTGTCCACCGACATTGGACAATCCTTGCACCGTTTCCTTTCCTCAAACAACCTATTTTTCGAAGGCAGGCCAGTTTTCATTGTACAGCACACGGCTGTGTATTTTTTTTCGATGTTCGTCATCAACAGGGTAAAGCAAAATGAAGAGTAACAATAATATCTCCGCTTCACCTAAATCTCAGATTCTAATGTGTCATTGATTAAAACTTCGATGCAACGCCTCCAGTACACAATCAGCGTTGAAAGCAAGCAAGGGTTTCACTTAGACGTTGAATTTGTTGAGCAGAAGCCTCTTGCTGGACCACTGATTTTTTGTGCGCTGAATGCGCTAGCTAGCGGTTCCTAATCAAGTAAGCACCGGCTCCATGTGCGGTTTCGTCTGTCTGGCTGTGACGGACACGATCTTAAAAGCTGGTGTTGATGTTATCCCGGTCAGATATATCATGTGTTCCCATGTACCCTTTTTTGTGCACATTGATAGCTGGTATGGCGGCTAATTTTTCATCCATAAACTTCCTTATTTAAGTTCACCTTGCAAATAAGGCGCGATAGTTTTAAAGTGTCCATGCGGTCGCTTGGGGATTCCTTGGCATATTAATACGGAGATATCGGTAGCCTTTGACGCGACATCACATGCTGCTGCATTACACGTAATCGCACATAATTCGTGCCGCTAATTAGTGACCCTTATAACTATGTTTTCCTTTAATGCCATTTGCGCACACTGCTGTGCGACGTCCTTGTGCAAATCCTCTGTTTATTCTCCTGAACAAACATCCTGATTGGTGAAGAAGTAATGGCCGGCTCCCGACCGAAGGGACTCCGGTTCACTTCCGCTTGACAACCTTTGAAAGCCAAAGCTTTACTATCCCAGCGGCTCTGATTTCGCTGCGTCTGCACGAAAGACCTTGAAGAGGAGGAGCGGACCTGCGTAGTCAACCACGTTACGCACCACGTCACTCGCAGCAGCTGCAGTCACGCACTCCGCCGTCGTCGCGGCGGCTGCGCGCTGCCTATCCGGTGTCTCGCTATGGACGAAACAAATCAGCCGGAGTCGACGTCCTTGAGAGTGGGTACTCGCACACGTCGGGCCGAGTCGATCACCCGGACGACATTGCCAACTGTGCGAGGGATTTAGCAATCGATGTATGGAGCGTAAACGCGCCAAACGCCCAGCCGAAAGCAACGAAGGGCGGGAGCTTAGCCTGGCTCGACGGCGAGCGAAAAATGCCGAATGAAGACAGCGACGAGCCTTGTTAGCAGCCGTGGCGAAGACTGGCGAGCCGCTGGAAGTGAGTTTTCGCAGCGCGGAACCCGCAGCGACCCACGTGGTTCGCCTGTCTCTCAGACTGTGCTTCGGCCCGAAGAACCTTACAAAGTGACCTCACATGTAATCCGTGCTTTCGCATGCATAGCCAGGGTTAGCTGAGCTAAGCCGCACCCATTTATTTTGTTTGTAGAGAACGTGTTTTTCTACATCACTACACCCATTTCATGGATCGTAACTTCCCAGTCGCGCTGATGCCGGATTTTTCGCCGAACGGGACCATTAAAGTTTTTTGCTTTAATAGGTAATGCGTTATTAGTCAGCGCCTTGATGTCTTGTAAAATCAAGAAGGGTTGATATCGGTGGTATTTGATGGGAGTTGACAGGCGTAAATGTATTTCGTGTATTTTCTTAATGCTACTTACTAGAACTAACAACGTTTGCAATCCATTCTTGTCAGATAACTTACGCCGACTCTATAAAACCCAATTAGACGGCGGTGCCACTCGCTTGCCGTCGACATCCTAATGGCACCGTGTAGGGGTAAAGTGGAAAAGAACTGCATGTAAGTGCACTCCGTCTACGTTGTCATCGAGCACAGACCATCGGACGCGATATTGCTCTACCTTCCCTTTGCCTACAAACCGCAGTTAAGGAGCCAGCCCCGTGGAACCCTTACCTCGTAAACGTCAGGGAGGCCACATGACAACGCTCGACGCAGTATTGCAGGACGTCACCGATGAGGACAACATCGAAGTCGCCGCCTACCTGCACTCCACTCTAAGCACGGGTACGCCTGTATGAGAGTAGGGAAGGGAGTATACTTCGTTGGAATCTAGGCATAGGTAAAATCCAGATGTGTACGTTAAGAGACAAGGAGGGCAATGTCATTAGAAATATGGATAGGATCGTTACTGTAGCCGAAGAGTTCTACACAAATCTATAGAGTAGCCATTTTAGTCAGAACGTTATTGATAGAGACAGTAGCGCACAGCAAAGCGACGAGGCCGGAGAAAGACAGAGCATTAAACGACAGGTTAGAAACGCGGAAGGTAAATATTGGACAAATTCAATGGGAAAGAAGCATGGCGGAGAGTGATATTGATACTAGAAATAGCACATCAGGAAGGAAGCAGCTAGGTCAGGATGTCTTAATTAGAATGCGCAGATATAAAAAGAAATTTAACGAAGATGACACGTTCGCTGTGTGCGGTAAATCTGTAGTAACAATCGGACACTTCATCTAAAATGTGATGGTATCCATCTCGCTGTCGATGCTGCTAAAGTCACTCTTCCTGAGGCCCTAGGGTTCGTAGATAACAATAGTCATGCAAATAAATCTGCGGTGGAAATTAGCAAAAAGCGATTGGAAGATTGGTGGATTAAAAGCAGAAAGGTGACATAAGCTTAAAAGTGTAGGACGACGTATTTAAAGAAAATGGCGAATTTTAACTTACAACAGAGTTAAATAAAAATAAAGGGAAAAAAAGCTGAGCATGGCGGCAACTGCCATCACCTCGTTTCAAAGGGGACGCTTCTACGTTAATCTCTTCATCCAACCATCCACCCAAGGCAAACGCAGGAGCCTACATGTACCCCCTTGCTTAAAACAGCCTAAAACGGGCGTCAGACACAATGGGCGGCGATTTCTGGCCGCCATTTTGTTCCCCAACACCTGCTATGTATTGGCAGGGTAGCCGAGGCTGGAGTAAAGTCCCTCCGCGACGTTTTCTGTGGACCAGGCTCTAGGCTGGAGGACAAGCCCACAAAAGAGCACAAAGGGGATTGGGTAGATGGACTTGGCAGCATTCTGTAGAGGACCCTGTTTCCAGAAGAAAAAAAAGTAAAACCGGAGTGCAGCGCTGAGGGGGGAATTGTCTAAACACCCACGCCCATATCCAACACCCTCTAGAGAATTTGAAAAGGCCTGAGTACTGCTCCCGTGACCTCACGAAAAGAGGCCAGCAGTCGCGTTGCTGGTGGTGGAGTTTGTGGAATCGCGGCTGGGACCACCTAACATAAATAAGCATCCATTAATCAATCCATACTTTTTCTTCTACTAAACCCTATAATAAAGATCTGGCACTTTACGAGACATACACTTAGAGGCAATAGCCATTAACCAGCTTTGTAAAGGTTGTTTATAGAAACTAATCTCAGCAACTCTGTCGCGTTCTCGTCTTTATCATTAAACGTTTATCTTTGCACATTCCTTTAAATAAATTTACCTCTATTTTAAAACCTTTCCCTTCCTTATTTCTATACCTACAATTTTATGGAGCGCAGCTATACTGAGAAATGAAACACACTCGATTCGCTTAAAGGTGCGTATGCAGTTTTATTGGGGGACACATGTATTTATTATAATTTTGCTCTCAAGACAAATATATACACTTCCGCCGTCCACCTAATTACAACATAGCAAGCAGATGTCTTCGTTTGTGGATTTCAGACTTCGATTGGGGTCGACAAAGCTGTTCTCAATGCTCATAAGTAGCTCCCCTGCTGATTTCTTGCTGTTTTGCTACAGATGTGAATGGAGAAATTGGTCCCCATTTTCATTATCGGCGTCTTTACAAAGTAAACTGTCATGATAAAATCAGCTTTTCCTGCAACTGCATTTTTGATGCCGGGAGCTTGGTCTTCAATAAGTGCACTAAATTAACGTTTATTTGCTTAGATAATATGCTATAATGTATCTTGCTGGTTACATATTCTGTCAAGTTTATAATCTTATCTACTTCCTGCTCTTTGTAAAATATTTCGGCAGACTCTTCAAGCGCTTTTTTCAAAGCAGCAGCCTCAAGACGCGTTCGCTAGAATTCGAGGACATCCCTTGAGACGCATGGCTTAGAAAGATCAGACGGGCATTCTGGAAGCTTTGTTGGGATTGTGGCTTTGTGAAAGCGGCGCAGTTGTGGTGCTCTCTGCAAGCTCGTCGATGTAGTGGCCTTCTCGAACGAGTGAAGTTCGCAAACGTAGAGGGAAGTTCAATTTTGTTTAAAAAGCGGCGGTAACATAGCAAGAGAGCTCTCCCTTGAAATGCTGGATTCGCTGCTTACAACTGAAAACAAAATCATTCTGGTTTACCGACATTTTTCTACAATGCAGCGCTGTCTATCCTAATTTTCAGAACATAGTATTATTTGGAGACGTCTCAAACACCTTACCTTTGCGGTGACACCACGAAATTTGCTCGTGGTGTAGGCCTGCTCCAGGCGTTCTCTTCTTCACCCCGGGGAGACTTCAAAACGTGGTTTTTGGGCCCCGATTTGCAATTAATCCGGCAATTGGGCACGTAGCACTTGTTAGGCATATCCTGGCAGGAGGGTAATCCACATTTCGCTCCAATTAATGCAGTAGACATCACCTCGGCCGACAAACAACCGCAAGCGCAGCACAAGGTGCAGACTATGCATGCACGGTCAGCGTACAGAGAAAAAAAAGAGGAACGCCGACTGCGCTCGGAGCGAGCGGACGCATCTTACATGCGGTCTGCGATTTTCCGGCGATTTCACCAGTTTCCGGCTATTTACAGCCACCAATTTTTCACAGGACGGCCCGCCACCCATCCGGCGTCACCTGTGGGACTTTTAACTACTTTCAGGCGAGTGTCTTCAACTTTACGGCCGATTTGCGGCAACGCCCAACCGCGGGAGCTAGGCCTAACGGCTCAGCACGCCTAGTGCGTGCTCTGCTCCCACCTGCGGCGGCGACGCCCGCTTCGCCTCGACGGCGCTTCCCTGCATTTAAAGATGCAGTACACAGTCACCGGCACGGATCCGCCGCGGAGCTGGCCGATGGCACTTGGACGGCGCTCGAAATGCAACGCCGCTACAGACGCCCGCCACCACCGGCAACGCCGCCGGCCAACACCCAAACGCCTGCAGCCACCACTGTCCTGTCAGACCAACGACCCCGCGGCCGTCCACCACCGCCGACTAAAAAACGACCACTTCCTCGCCTGCCTACAGAGGACTACAAAATCGTCTTCCGACCGCAAGGTACCGTCGACCTCAACGCAGTCGGCCCGGCCAAATTGGCGATGGCCATCTACAACGCCGCCAAGATCGACAACCGCCTTGCAATCACCGCCGACCAAGTCCGCATCCACCCCACAAACAACACTGTTACCATCAGCACACCGGAAAAAGAACGGGCGTTCCTGTATGCTAAAATACAAACGTTAACCATTGACTCCAATGCCATCCGGGTAGCCACGTACGCCCCAGCCCCCGATGACTCCGTTCGAGGAATCATATACAGAGCCTACAGTCACGAGACCGACTCTGAGATCCTCGCTGAGCTCCAAGCTCGAAACCCTGATCTCCCCGTAGTCGCCGCACGCCGCATGGGCCGCACACGACATTTCGTGGTGACTATCGCCAATGCCAAGCTACCCCGCTACGTGAGGTATCTCGGCTTCACTTTTGAGGTGTACCCCTACAAACGCCGTCCGGAGGCATGCTTCAACTGCCGGAAGCTAGGCCACAGGGCGGATGTGTGCCCCCACCCGCGACAACCGACCTGCCGACGCTGTGGCGCAGCCCATGACCCTCCTCCAGCTGGCCAACCGCCCACGTGCCAAGCCTCATGCATCGTCTGCAAAGGTGCCCACCCTACAGGCAGCAGAAGCTGCAAATACCGGTTCACGTCCTCCACTCGGCCCAAGTCTTCCCCGTCGGTCACTGACACCGATACCGGCTCCAACTTGGCAAACCCCGGACGCCAGTCCCGGTCCCGAGACCGCAAACGCGGCGACGACAACCTACTGCGGGACGGCTCCTTCCCCCCGCTTGGCAGCGACGGCAGCGACAGCCCTTCCAGCCGCACTCGCAGCCGTTCCACATCCGCCTCACCCAGCTCTCGGGCCAGCTCTCAAGCCCGGCCGGGGACCAAAGCAGCCAAACAAGTTGGATGGAAGACTCCTGCACAAGTCACCGCTTCTCCACCAGATTCACAGGTAAGGGAGCTGGCAGATATGGTCAAGGAACTACAGCTACAATTGGCCAAAGCAAACGCTAAAATTCATAGCCTAGAATCAGCACAGGCAAACCCCAAATTGCAACCACAGCAGGTGGCTCACGCTCCCACATCCGACCCTGTAGGTGATCCACGCATGGACACTGAGCAGCCTAAGCGCACGAAGCGTAAAGCACCTCTCCCCTCCTCACAAGCAGACATAGATGCCAAATTCGAGGCAGCTGATGCGCGAATGGCCCAATTCGAGGGCGCCCTCCTTCGACTCGCCCCCACCATTGACCGTCTAGTAGAAAGCTGCGCCACAATGGCAGCCAACATCCAAACCCTTCATGCCAGGCTCGATACCCTCACGAATCCCCCGACATCAGCAACCCCCTTGCAGTCGCCAACCCCTCCTAACTACCCAGCACCCATTATTGTCGCCACATCGGAGAGTGCAACCGCGCGCTCACGTGCAGGCGGCATTCTTAAATCACCCGTCGCGCTATCACAGCGCCCCGAACCCTACGGGAAACGCGATGGCTAGCTCCCCCTTCACAGTTTGGCAATGGAACTGCAGGGGCTTCAAGGCGAAGCGGCGAGCCTTGGAGCACACCCTGCAGGCCCAGCCGCACACCCCCCACATCATCGCACTTCAGGAAACATACATGGACACGAAACTTACCAGCTACGCCGCATATAACCAACAAACGACACCAGACCAACGGCCCAACACCGCCATCCTGGTCCACCGAAATTTAGCAGCTAATCATATAGACCTTAGTTACCCCGAGGTTCCGCACACTTTCGTACAGGTCCTACCGAACAGTCGCTCACAAGCCCCGCTCCACATCCTTAACGTCTACAGCCCCCCTAGCGACAAAAGCACACGAGTGGCAACCCTCGTTCGTAAGGCCTGCGCGACTGCACAAACAGGGATGCTACTCATCTTAGGTGACTTCAACGCGCCGCATACCGAGTGGGGCTACCCCCGCAAAGCATGCGGTCGTAAGGGAGCCAAAGTGTGGGAGACAGCCCAAACACTGGGCCTGACACTACTCCTAGACCCCGACAGGCCTACTCGCATTGGAAACAGTGTCACACAGGACAGCTGCCCCGATCTCACTTTCGCCCGCAACATCCCAGACGCACGCTGGGAAAACCTCGGCATGAACATAGGTAGCGACCATTATGTTCTCAGCACAACCTTCACGGCTACACACAGCAAAGCCCCCAACCGAACAATCAGGCACACTAACTGGGACGCCTTCCGATACGTGCGCGCCAAACGCACTTCGGCCCCCATAGACGACCTGGACGCATGGGCAAACGCACTTCTCGAAGACACCGCCAATGCCACCTCCACGACTACCCAGAACGAGGATGGCCCCTCTCCCGACGCCAAACTAATACACATGTGGGAGGCCCAGCGCAGTCTTAGGGCTCGCTGGCTCCGCCAAAAGCACAATCGACCCCTCAAGCTCCGTCTCGTTCGCCTCGAGCGAGAGATCGAAGCTTACTCCGTCAAACTGAGTCAGGAGCAATGGCATCAAACCTGCGACCGTCTTAACGGCCAGTTAGGATGCAAAAACTCGTGGTTCTTGCTCAGACATTTACTGGACCCAACTCACACCAAATCCACATCTCACAAGAACCTCACCCGTGTCATACACGCTTTTCAGGGAACAAATGAGGAACTCCTCGCTACCCTGAAAGACAAATACATCAATACTTCCACTGAAATTCCCATCCCTTCAGGATACACGGGTGCTCAGAACACCAACATGGACGCCGACATCACGGCAGGAGAAGTCCGCGCCGCCCTCAACCAGATTAAAACCACCGCGGCCGCTGGCGACGACCACATAACCAACAAGATGCTTCGTAACCTCGAAGATCAGTCCGTCGAAGCACTCACGGACCTCTTCAACCAACATTGGCATGAGGGTCGCCTTCCAGACACTTGGAAGCATGCCAAAGTGATTTTCATACCTAAGCCAGGCAAACGACTCGAGCTGGGCAACCTTCGGCCCATCTCGCTCACGTCCTGCCTGGGAAAGGTCATGGAACACGTCATACTCAATAGACTCCACACTCACGTAGACCAAGAGGACCTTTTCCCCCCCACTATGATCGGCTTCAGAACCGGCCTCTCCACTCAAGACATTATGTGGCAAATCCAACACGACATCCTCGATCCGAGACCCATCCGAGCTACACGAACCATCCTAAGCCTAGATGTCAGCAAGGCTTTCGACAACGTGTCACATGCTTCCATCCTGGCAAACCTCTCACAAATGAATGTAGGCACTCGCACTTACAACTACATCGCCGACTTTCTTCATAACCGTACAGCAGAACTTCATATTGCAGACCTCCACAGTGAGAAGATCACACTAGGCACCCGAGGAACACCACAAGGAGCAGTCCTATCTCCGTTCCTTTTCAACACTACAATGAGAGGCCTCCCTCTGCTCCTGGAAAAGATACCTCACATTAAACACTCAATATATGCCGACGACATTACCCTGTGGACCAACTCTGGCTCTGACGGGGAAATCCAAAACTCCCTCCAAACAGCAATCGATAAAGTACACTCCTTTGTACAGGCGAACGGGCTCACATGCTCCTCCACGAAGTCCGAATTACTAGTCATCAGGGACAGACGAGCTCGCCTGCCTGTCCCCGACCCGCAAGAACCTATTGTGCTTCAAGTCGACACACATCCCATACCTCCGGTCCGCACTATTCGCGTTCTGGGTATGTTAATACAGAACAACACGCAAAACTCGGAGGCCATTCAGCGCCTCCGCACCACAGCCAACCAGATCAACGGCCTTATCCGCCGCATCAGCACCCGCCGCAGAGGTATGAAGGAGGATGACCTCTGTCGGCTCACGCAAGCTTTCCTCATTAGCAGGATAGTCTACTCCTACCCCTACTATCACCTCCGCCGGAAGGACGAGGAAGCTGTGAACAGCATTATACGTTCAGCTTACAAAGCGGCACTGGGGCTACCTCAGTACGCCAGCACACAGCACCTCCTCCAACTCGGCATCTACAACACGCTCACAGAACTCATAGAGGCACACAAGACCGCCCAAATCCACCGCCTCTCCCGCACTAAACACGGGCGGCTCATACTTGACCGTCTCAACATCAACCCCATAGGCGACGTCCACCCCACGACGCCCATTCCGATAGGGGTCTATAGCCGCCTAGTTATAAAACCAATCTCCAAAAACATGCTACCTGGCCGCCATGATACGCGCCGTCAGCTGAAAGCCCAAGCACTAGATGCCACATACCTTGCCGACGAACACGCAATATACGTAGATGCTGCACGGCAAAGTGCAAACACATACGTGGCTTGTGCAGCCACGCCACAGTCTACTCTCGTCACCGCCGCCACAGTAGTAGCTCACTCTCCGACAGCGGCAGAAGAAACCGCCATCGCGCTGGCCATCGCTGACCCACGTACGCGCACAGTCCTCAGCGACTCCAAAAGAGCAATACAAAATTACTCGGCAGGTTTTATCTGCCACCCCGCTGCACGCATCCTTCGCGGCTGCACTCCCGACCATAAGATCAACCTGGTCTGGGTACCCGCCCACGCGGGAAACTCTGGAAACGAAGGGGTCGACCGACTAGCCCGAGGACTAACCAACCGGGCGGCCGGCCCCACGGACCCAGACGCTCTTGCCGAGGCTCCCCAGACCTTTGCCGAAATTACCAACCTCTACAGAGAGATGAGACGCCAGTTCCCGCCTCCACACCCCGACTTGAACCGAGCGCAAGCCACCTTGCTCCGCAGGTTGCAGACACACTCTATCCTTAGCCATTCTAGACTTTCACTCATCACAGACGGGGAATACGACCCCGTCTGCCAAAATTGTTACCAGGGAGAAATCGCCACCCAGGCTCACATCCTCTGGGGTTGCGCGGGAAATCCGCCCCCTCGAACCTTACTGCCAGCTCCCTCCGAAGATGGATGGAACGAACTCCTCAAAAGGCCAGACAAGAGCATCCAACAGGCACTCATTTCGTGGGCCCAGGAAGTCGCCCCCACCTGGGGGCCACACCAAGCCCACCTACCCTAAATCCCGCCAATCTATGGCAATAAAGTTGTTTCTCTCTCTCTACAGAAAAAAAGTGCGTTCGGAAGCATGTCGCCACGTGCCACAACTTCGCTTTCCCGTAGGCAATCAAAAGAGTGTCACGTGTTTGGCGAACCGATCGCATTGTCGTCGCTGCAGTACCCCACTCCGACTTCTCGGATTAGGTAAGGTTCGCCAATGTTTACCTTCCTGGCCTCATCTGCAACACCCCCACATCGCGCATGGCTTCGAAACGTGCCGCACGGAACTTGTTTGTAGGCCTCTTTTGCGCGGCATAGCTCTTGGAAGGAAGGAAGAGCCTGCAGGCCTTAAGTTCTTTAGGCGTTGTTGCCATATCTCCCCTGTCCGCCCCCCTCCATCCCCCCCACGCTTTTGTTAGAGGGGAGGGAATTTGGAAGAAAAGGATGCTGCAGCTGCGGGAGCTTGCAAGTCGGCATTGCGCCTTTTATAAGAGTAGCACAGCACAGCGCGATGTCAAAAGCTGCTGGCAGCTGACCAGCGATCAGCCCCTCTTTCTCCTGCGCTATATCCCCAGGGCACGCAAAAGTGGAAGTACCTGTAGGCTCCCCATACAAAAGCAGCTCACCGTGCTATCTGAGGTGGGTACCAAGATCGCACGGTTTTTACGAAAGCAGCAAAAGTGGCAACACTGAAGTTTAGGGCGCATCATCAAGGGGCACATCAAAGGATGTCCCCACTCTAAGCAAGGCGGTACATAAACGCTCCCTACAGCGTACCAGTAAGCGAGAAATTTCAAGTGGCCCTGTCCCAGCGGGATTCAGCGGTGTGCCTCCAAGGTGTGTCCGCTAGGTCTGGCAACCAGCCCACTCTTCCCAACGTTTGGGTAGGGTGGCCAGAATACTTCCGGCTGCTGTCAATTTCTCTCATTGTGACCGATTTCTATGACGCCATCATTAATCCAATTAAGTCGTATTTATTCCTTATTCTATTGCCACCCCCTGTGATTTAACCCTCGCCATTCTAATGTGACCGGTCAGCGGAAAGAGGGTGGGAATGAGTGAAGGACACGGTGTAAGAATAACATACTGATGTCTTGCCACTCTCTCCCCGCCGCGCGCGAGAGCGCCGCCCGCTCGCGGCCACAATATGCTCAAGGGGGGGGGGGAGGGGGGGGGGTTGCCATGTAAAGCGGTCGCCAACTTAGAGGGCGCTGCGAAAGGCGGGCCCACACTAAGCGGCACTGCGCACGTGTTTTTGACACATTTCTGACTGTGCGGATGGACTTTTGAACTGTATTCAACGCGTTCTTTTATTTTGCACCAAGACCTTGTGTTTGGCTATCGTCGGCAGAGTAGTCCAC
The DNA here is from genome assembly GCA_030143305.2 of Amblyomma americanum. Lineage (NCBI taxonomy): Eukaryota > Metazoa > Arthropoda > Arachnida > Ixodida > Ixodidae > Amblyomma > Amblyomma americanum. Next base: position 744 of record JARKHS020017668.1, on the reverse strand, counting down.
AGCTGGTGAGTGCTGCGCAATGGGAAGAAAGTGCTTCGTGCCGAACTGCGATTCGGGCTACCGGACTTGTGCGCAGCGTGTGCCATCATTCAAAGCCCCTTCCGACAATGTTCGCTTGAAGAAGTGGCGCCGTGCGATTCCTAGGGCAGAGCGGACCTTAATGCCCACTGACCATGTCTGCGCCAAGCACTTTGCAGGGGACGCGATATCCCGGGCATATTACGCGGAGCTCGATGGAAGAGTGCTACTTGACGCGGGAAAGAGCCCTGTGCTTTCCAGAGATGCAGTTCCTACCTTATTTCCGACCTGTCCCAAGTATCTCACGCGGCCAGAGAGACATTGAAAGCCACCTCGGGAGAGGAAACCTCCTGCGCAAGCATCCAAGCGACGTCGGCCGAAAGTCAACAACAACGGTGCGTCTTGACTGTGCGTCCGATTCGGGACCCATTCATGGTTAAAGGGTCTGAGGAAATCGTAAATTTTTTAAGATCAAACCCCATCCGGTGGTGTGCCTTTCAATTGACGTGGTTGACATGTATTATAGCATTCCACGGAGCGCCGCCTTGAAAGCTGTAGAAGAATGCATTGAACACTTCGGAGCTCTTAGGTTTCAAAACCAGTGTGGAATGAATGTTAACTGCTTTCTTGAATTGGTTGAATGCTACCTGTGCTCTTTGTACGTGGAATTAGAAGGCGAATTGTTTCTGCAAAAAGGAGGCATAAGTAATGGATCTTGTTTGGCAC
>JARKHS020017666.1:0-22638 GCA_030143305.2 Amblyomma americanum | reverse complement strand
CGGGCTCACATGACAAACTTACTAAAGATTTTGGCTACGTAAATGAATGCGAACAAAGAGCAATATTTTTACGACCAGGCTTCATGCTTACAAAACGAAATGCTTTTCAAGCACTCTTAGCCTATCACTATATCAAGATCACATAATCTAGGCCGTAGTTGTTATAATCACGTGACTGCGTTCAACCGCATATAATTTTTCTTTTGTGCCTAAGTACGACGGCTGAGTCTTCTTTGACAAAGTATGATGACTTCTTGCGATGAAGTCACTAGCGATCCCGGTCACATGACCACGATGGACATTAAGACTCTCTCTTGTTGTACCCAAGCGGATTGCTGCCAAACCGACTTGGTTTCGAAGCTCTGTTCTGCTATCACTTCGGAAAGCTCACATGACCATGTGACTTGTCGGCGGTCGAGCGCAGCTTTCTTTTTACTCTAACCAACGCCGCCGTCCGGCCTCTACTTCCCACCTTAGCCTGCACATTTTATCCGTCGAGTGTTTCAAGCCTTGACTTGGGTTAAAATATTCATTACAGTAAAACTAGCGAACATGTCATCGAGGATAATTTCAACTGTTTTCTCCTGATTGTCGCCTCAGATGGAAAAATCATTTTCTAGATTGCGTGTGCGGAGCTCTCATCGGGTCTTAGAACCAAGTGCATGAGGCATCAGTTAGAGTGGCAGAGTTAGACCAAAATGTGTTGAGCGGAAAAAAGAAATAAAAAAATAATTAGTTACATAGGTGTGATTTAGAACAGTTTAAGCACCATTCAGGTTACTGCGTTCAAAAAGTGTTTTAGTGCTACGCGATTGGCGAAAGTATAGCGCCTATTTTATAAAAAAATTATTCTTGTTCACGTTCTTTCACAGTAGCGGGAAGCGGCTGTTATTTTATCCAACTTACCGAGGTCGATTCATATTCTTGCTCCTAGCTGCCGATGTTGCAGGGCCTACGTAGGTCTGGTTATCCTGTGACTTCGTTGTATGCAGCTGCTTGCCTTTTTTTGAGCGTGAAAGTTAAGCGCTTGGTTCCTTGTTGTCGACCTGTTATGACTTCGACAGATACCTGTATGAGCTCGTTTTGTGTTATATCGGGCACAGTTGGAATCGTGGATTTTGCCGCTGCTGCCTTCAGGAAGACGGTGTGCTTCGAGACGAAACATCGATAGCGCGCAAAGAGCTAATGTTCCGTCGGGAACTGTCAAAGTGCAAAAATGCTCCGCTCGCCTAGCACTGGGACGGTAGGGTATTACCATCTGTTTGTTATGCCGACATCATCGGGTGCATATAAAAACCAGAAGGATGTCTTCTACCGGCTGTGTGGGAGGTTTCAGATGCAAGTTTAAAATCACGGCTTGGTAGTCTCCACGTAAGAGCATATTCCATTTTTAATTCTTTCATTTCCTTGCTCCCGCAGTTGGGCTGAATTATTGTGCTCCATGTTTATTGTGCTCAGGGAAATAATGCATGAGAATTGTTTGTACTCGCTGTAAAGAAAGTTTATTATCAGCGTGAACTTGTCAGTCATTTTAAGTATACTATTGCTCATGTCCCTTTGCATATTCGGCACTGCTTTCATAACAGAGATGTGCATAAGTTTACCTCTAGAAAGCAAGATGTGAATGCTGCCTTGAACATTTGTGTTTGCTTTCAGTTTACTGCGAACCGAAAACTGCGAATGAAAACGATTTTTTGCACATTCAGTTTTGTAGGTGTTACTGAGATGGTACACTACCCTCCTAATATTATAAATTTGTTAAGAGAGTGCTGTAGGTCGTGTGATGGTCTGTCCTCTTAGCAAAATCTCGCGGGCTCTGATGGTATTTCTGTCTGTGTGTTATACAGAGAGCAGTCTTTAATGATGTCAGCAGTTTTAAATAAACTTTCCTGTGCAAACTCCTGGGGCAAGTACTTGCTGGACCTTTTGCTGTCACTGCAAGCTCACTATCCGTATTTGTTCAGTGTCCCGTACCTTTCGTTGATTTCTCATTCTATGAACGCTTTATTTTTTTTCGTTTGGTCTGCGGACCTTTTCGTTCTATTAAGAAAATGTCTGCCCCACATGTGATCTAAACGGTAGCCTTAATTTCACTGGGAAATGGAGAGCTATTCACTGAACTTTAATACCATTCATGCGCTGCAGGAAACTAGCTCGTTTTCTGGGCGTGCAAAATTTACACTTGTCCCATCGGTCAATTTAGCTACCTCTTGTTGCATCACTTTTCTGGGTATTGTGTGTTGGGGTTTTAAAGTATTAAATATGCCCTTTATGAAGAAATTGGACAACTTTTTATACATGAGTTCAACTCAATGGACACAATTCTGTGACAACCCATTGCACACAAACTCTAGCACTCAGTAAGAACTCCCAAGCAAGGAGCAACAACTATGCCTATAACTGTACTATCGGGCATTGATAGGAATAGTTTGGCCTGTGGGCACATTGGCACTTTGCAATTCAGCCTAACACAAGCGGCGAAAAGGAAGGAAGAAGAAAACGACTATCTACGAATAGCGTCGATAGTCAGCACTCGTCGTGTCCTCTATCTTCGTCCTTGTGTCTTTTGTCTCGCTGAAACTCGAGCCACTCGATGTTCTGTATTTCCAGCCATAAGCCACGTAGCTCTTACGTAACATTTTAATATTTATTACGGCATCGCAGTTTAGCGATTTACGCATTTGGACATCGGTGGTGGATCCGCACCACAAACTCCACGTTTGGAGCTTATAGGATTCAATGAAAGCTCCACCACCACTCTAGATACACCTTGAAACAGTCTGATCGCCCATAAATTTTTTCATTAGACATGATGCTCATCAAGTGACATGGTTTTTGTAGTCTTCTTAAGCTACCTCTACAATATCCTTACACGTCCTAATTACCAGTTAACCTTGTCATTTGAAACACGTTTGAAGGCAGTCCGCCGTTTTTGCACTCGAGCACGAAGCATATCAAACGATACAGGGTTTGAGGCCCGTCTAGGTAATCACTTTGGTAAGCTCTTAAGAACTAATCATCAGTTACTGACGACACTGCGCCGAGTCGTAGTAAAGTGTACATTTTTTCTGGACTCATACGATGACTGCCAGACTAAATTGTTTTTGAAGTACTATTCGATCATTAAGTCAACTCACGGTGCCTAGGTGTAGTGGTTACTCGCATGTGCCAGCGTTCAGCCAGCGATACTGGTTCGCCGCAGAAGTCAATAAGGTCAACCAAATGGCATTGGAAGGCGCCTTGACCGATAAATATAAGAAACTCGCAAGGCATTCTCAATTAAACTGTTTGTACTAGGACAGGAGCATTGTGCCCTTGTTTTACCATGGCATTATGCATATCAAGCGAACGCCACATAGATAGTGACCCCGTAAACAGGTCACATGGGCTGATTATTGAACAATATTGACACGTGACGCCAGTTGTAGATTGGCCATTTTGACCACGACAGCCTTTGCTGCAAGCACAACTGAAGTGGTCGCGTAGTTGAATTTCATTTTAGTTGCAGTTATTGTAGAACTCCACAGACCAACCAAAAAGAGGTAAAGAGGAAAAACTAGAGAGAGGAGAGGAAGTAGAGACACAAGAAGAACAACGACACTAGAAGATGGAGACGCAAAGCGAAAAGAAGGTACAGCTAATCCAAGAGAGAAAAGAACTAAAAGGAATATAGACTAAGAAAAGAAGATGATGAGAAAAGAGGAAAAGAACAGTAACACAGATGGCAAGCGAAAGGAGAGAAGGAAGGAAGTTAAAGGTTGCAGATTGATTTCAACAACCTGGGGTTGTTCAGGTGTATTGGCTCGTGAGCAAACGTGCCTGTCTGCAGTTCGCTGACATGGAATTGCGACCTTCGCTTTCGGGATCGGATCCGCGGCCTTGCGATCAGCAGGCGAGCGGCAAAGCCACTCAGCATGGCGGTAAGTAGAAGACAGAAAGGAAGAAAGAAGGGGAAGAAAAAACTTGCAGAGGACACTTAATTTCATTACGTGTTGGAGATGTGATACAATAGAGGTTCGAAGTCCGCTCGGCTTGTTTTCTCTATTCCTTCACTACCGCTCGCCGCATAAACTCAGCCTATGCAGCCACCGATTCTCCTCTGCGGTCGCCTTCTCCGTTTGCGCAGATTTTACACTACGGTGGATACAGTCGAAACCAAGCGCACCTTCCAACTGGCGTCGAGTGAGCCCCCGCGCCCGGCCATGTCGTGAGGCCTTGTACACTTGCCCACTTCCATTCCATCACTGAGGAACGTTCTTTGTACTTTGTTAAAGGGAGGCCTTGCGTCTCTTCTGGGAAATAGAAAATTTTGAAAATAATATAGGCAGCAGTGTCGGTACCTGGAAATTGTTCTGCAAAAAAATCTGAAGGTGATTAAAGACTCATCAAAAGCTAAAGCGTCACACCCTTGTTGCGAAACTTATATCCACCAGAATATTGTTTTCCTCCAGAAGGTTTCTCATGCTCTGGCAATAAAAATGCCAGTGCGCCCCTCCATATTTCTAGGGGATTATAAAATGTTTGCTTTAGACAAGGTATCACGCGACACCATTAACCTCCCGTACAGAAGAGAAGCCGCCGTACGGCGGAGATGCCTTAGTTGGCGTGGCATGCCGTGAAAACCACGATTGATCAAGCGGGTCACGACATCCTGCTTTACGCTGCGGAAAGTAAATTATGGATACATGAATAAATTGTGGTTATTTCGAATTAGCATGTTTAAAATATCATTATAACATTGGGAATATATATTCAATTATTTAGGTTTTGAATCAAATTTAGAATAATTTCTTGAGAATCGAGCCCACGACCTTTGGGTTGCGGGTCAGACAAGCTACCCCTGTGCCACTGAAGCATTTTTAAACATGGTATATATTTCAGTGAGACAATGTTTTATGTAGTACATGAAATATGAACAAAACCACGAAGAAAACAATTGCGAATCAACACAATGCATAATACGAGACACCTAAACAACTAAGCACGAGAAAATATGCCACAAATGGCACTTCGCTACTAGATTCAACCGTACACACCTAAGCAACGACGCACTGGAACTCGGGCAACGAAGAGCACGTTCTTTCGACTTGATTGAAAGGAATCTTTGTGTGTCTTGTGGCGTACTACGCGGTATAATATGCCCACTGATGTGTGCTAATGCGTATGTGTAATGAAACTAGATGTACTATTTAAGAAAGTAGCAAATAACCATTAATACTGTCGCGTCATGCAAATAATGCGTAGTTTAAGCCTCGCCTTCAGTTTCTAGCATTTTTGTATAATGTATGCTTTTTCTGTGGAATCTCTTATTCTCAATCACCTCAATCTCCCCCCATTCTTGGGTAGATGGCTGAGCTTCCATTCTTACCTACCTCAAGGTTTACCTTTTTTGCTTAGCAAGAGCTGCGGCTCAGGATGCCTGACCTGGTGTTTAAACAAGAATAATTCTTGGCCGTTCTTTTAGGCAATACACTCCCTTTTTTTCTTGGTTATTCCGTCAGAAATAACTATTCTACGGAGAACAATGAATCGTATGCGTGTTTTTACATTCAGGCTCTAAAGATCTGCGTTTGTTTTATCGTAGTTTCAGAAAATGTCAACAATTGCATAGGTGCTGCTGAATGACTCGAGGTGACCAATCACCTTGTGATTGAAGCTGTTTTTGTCGGCGGTACCCTTGCGCCATAAAAATCCTCCAACACCGTCATCGTCGTCATCAATAATGAAGCGAAGGGTCATCAATTTAAAGCGCTTTATTGCGTAGATTATCCAATCCAGTCGATAACATTAAAAATAAAACTGTGAAGGAAACGCAAACACCACATAAAGTCCGGAGCTATAGGCGACGCTAAATTCTAGTCAGTTGGTCAGTATATTTTTTCACGCCAGCCAGGGCCTCATTAGCGACTCATGGGACCCTGAAAGGCTATCACGTGCTGCATTCTTGATGGCAGCGATCTGTACAAAGCTTCAACGAAGCTGTTGTCAGCTTTCAAACTTTCCCATTCTCTTTCCACAGCCTGCCAGAACCCTTCAGCCGACACACTCTGCAGGTCACTCTTGGACAGGTTCAACTTCATTTTACCCCACACGTGCTCGATAATGTTCATATCGGCTCCTCTCGGTGGCCATTGAAGGCTGCGAACGCCGCGGTCGGTGATCAGTTCGTCCACTTTCTTGGCTGTGGGCAAAAGTGTGTGTGTGGGGGGGGGGGGGGGTCGTGCTGGAAAATAAAATCGCCGTCCTAGAATGACCCGTCAAGTGCATATGGAATCATGACATGCTCCAGAATTTTGCAGTACTTCTTTGTTGTAAGGTTGCCGTCTCTCCTGTGTGACACGCCAAGTCCGTCTTTGGAAATAGCGCCCCATACATTGACGGGTTATCGCCCGCTGAAAGCAACCTCCTGCACATAGTGGGGGTCGTACCTTGCGTTGTCTGGACGCCAGACGTGACTTTTGACATCCCAAACAGTGAACAAAGTTGACTCGTCACTGAACATGACTTCCTCCCACTGGTCTACGCCCCAGGAGGCGTGTTCACTGGAGACCAACAGGCGTACAGTTTGGTTCCTGGTGGACAGAAGGGGGTTTTGCGCCGCCACGCGGCTGTGGAGACCACCTTCCGCAAGCCGCCGTTTCAGTGTTGATAAGCTGGCGGACACACCGGCAAAATCACCCATTTCTGTGGCAGTTCCAAAGGGCATTACATGTGCGGCAGCGAGAATCACCTCGTCTTCCGAGCTTTCGGTTACCCTCGGTCGACGGGCATGAGGAGCATCAGCGATTCGTCCATCTTTATATGCTTGAATAATTCGGTTTATGGAGTGCGTTGACCGTCCTACCATTTCCGCAATTTGTCTTTGCGAAACTGCGTCATGCAGAGCTCGACAATACACACCCGCTCGTCCCTCGGCACCCTGGACATGGCGGTGGCACCCACACAAGAAAGCGTCGACGTTTATTGGAGCGCGGCGTACACCGCACTGTGCTCCGCACACATCTTCAACAAGCAGCAATTCGGAGCAGACGGCTGCTGCAGACTGCCACATGTGTAATGTCATTCTTTTCGCAGCATGAATATGTTTAAAAATTTCATTACACGAAAATAACTAATTCATAATAAATGTAAATCGTTTTATAGGCGCAGACGAACTTTTGCTGTAAGGCACGCATAAAACCGTCTCCTCTCCTGCCGCTGCAGCAGACGACGCTGAGCCAACTGCACAATGCAGTGGGTGCGCTGGCGCCAAAACCGCGTAAAAACAGGCCTCGAAACGAGCTGTTTCTGCGCGGCGTTTGAGTTATAACCTAAATCAACATCGGTGCGCTACTTTGGAGTAACACATAAATATCACGTGCCTTTATGCTCCATGCACGCGTCGCAATGGCAGTTACCTATTTTGTTTGAAGACGAGACAGAGTAACTCGGCCGCGTAATAACAAGTGGCCGACTCAAGCGTCGGCTGCCCGTTTGGCAGGGCTAGGCACAAGCGCCAAATTCACTCTCCTGCGTGCTGTGGTGCCCCTGCTAGTACAATGTAACGATGCTTCTGAGCAAATTAGGGCGATAAGAAAATTCCTCCTGCTATTTGGATCCGTTTATAATGCGTTGTCAATGTTAATATTCTCACACAACGGCGGGATAATTTTCGGACAGCTAATGCCTGGCATAGAAGATGGTAGGTACTTCTCCGGAAGAGTCACGCGAGCAAAGCAACCGCATCTAGGCCTCCTAGGTGGCATGCATATACAGGCTTTTTCACCTTTAAAAACGTTTAAAATTATGAGATTTTTAGTTGAGAGCTTTTTTCTGCACTGCTTTGTAATTGGTGTTGTACGTTTGAATGCACTTAAGACGTGATAACTAGCCGGCTGCTTAACTAATTTTTAATATTTGACTGTTCAATTATAACTGTTACGCTCCTTATTTATTCGGAGGTTGTACCCAACCATAAGTAAAATCCATATTAGTTTCTAGACTTTCAAAAACGCTATTACCCTGGGCGCTGCATCCCAACAAATTTTCATTCGACTATTTACGTGCTGTGGAGCAGCTGCTTTGACAGCAAACTATTCGAAAGCGCATGCAATTTGGCGTGATGTAGGCAGAATTGGTGGGGCAACAGCGCCGACGGCAACCGCGTAACCTAAATTTTAAATAGCGATATGAATATTTTCCACAAAATGCGGCGCATATTGGAAAAAACAGTGCTGCGCGTAAGCAATCGCGCCCGCGCGCGGTAAAGTAAAACAAAAAAAACAGCGGGGAACGAGCCCCGGAAAGCCCGTAACTTTGCGTGTGCTACTGCCCTTTCCACTCAGCTCGCCGGAGCGGCGCCAAAGGAAGCATAGCCGCGCGCGGCGTCGATGTCTTTAGAATGTCTGAGTAGTTTCTACTCATCGTCGGCGGAAAGGACGTAACCTTGACCGCGCTAAAGTGATACCCTCTCCCCTGCGCTATCGCGCAGGTGTCTTCACATCGCGAGAAGGACCCAGAATCTTCTGCAAGGCGGTCCCTGAGCTTGACCTACGGGGTCGCGCGCCCGGCGCGAGGAGAAGGAAATTGTGCAGTCGATACTACGTGTATGTGCGCGTCTGCCATGGGGTAAAGAACGAACAGACGCGGAACGCGCCTACAAATGAGGGGCTCAACCGCTGTCTGTTAGCCCGAGCCGCCTTTTAAGCTTCCGAGAAATACGCCCGCTCGGCTCCTGAGAGAACACCACTCGACAAGCCACGGACCACCGAGGCAGCGAGCGCCAGTCTGCGGATCGGCTGCGTCGTGCTAGTGCACTTCATGCACAAAGATTCTGTTGAATTGTAATCTCTCTCTATCGTTACTTTGCACGAGTTGCATTGTATTTGTAAATCACTTCGTATGTGCTCGTACGAGTGATTGTAAAATCCTCTGTATCTTCTCTTTGCTGTATAAACTTTGGTTTGTTTTGTGAACCTTTGGCTCCGACCCTTTCCCTGGCTTGAGACCAGCGAAAGCTAGGCAACAAACGACCAACCCCTTCTTCACTTGGTAGCTGGTCTCCGGCTGGGCTTGCCACGCTGAGTCGAGGGCATCTCCTTTCGAGGGCATCCGCTACCCCCACTCGCTCTAAGGGTGTCTGGGAGCGCAGGCAAAAGTGTGCGAAGTGGTGACATTATTACTTACTGTGCGCTACACATCTCTTCCTAATGAAGGAGCCTAACAGTAATTGATAAAAAGTTTCCTATTCATTATTGGTAAAGCAGCGTGCTAGTGCAGACGTCGTAGCTGTGTTCTGATTTACTTCATTACTGCCAACGCTTTGTCGAAAAAAGCACTCTTAGAACTCAAAAAACCTAATTTAAAATATTGTGTACAGAAAACAGCGGCGACTTCTGCAACGCGATCAAGTGTTGCTGGCATTCTCAACGTCCCTCGTGGAGATAGTGAAGCCTGCTTGATCCTGCGACCCCAGACTGACGTATCATCTTTGAGGAGCAGCTTAAGCACCTAGCTAAATTTCAAATTTCAAATTTCAAATATTTATTCCAACATTACACCATACAGATATAATGTCGAGGTCTTTATTGAAGTGGCGAAAATACTATGCGAACCAATGGTAATACATAACTGTTTCCTTGAGCCGGTTGCTGCCTAGATGACCAGAGCCCGTAGTGTTTCAGGGGCGAGCCGAATGCCTTTTTTGTTGACTAGTGCTCAAGGTACACCAATTATTGAAATGCAAAAACGCTTCTTCGGTTCGAGCGGTAGGCCTGCTAGATACCAAGTTTAGAACAATAGCTTGAGTCTGGGATGACGTTCGTGGCCAGCAGCCGCACAGAATATGTTGTAGTGGAGGGAAACAAGTGTCATTTTATCCTTTAGGGGGCTGATGATGTTTCTATTATGCACTTAAGCCTGACTCGTGTATTGCAGAGGCCGAACGAAATATAGCTGAATTGGATACAGTCGTTGAAGTGAAGAAGCCTTCTCCGCGTCTTTTGGGTCCAACGACACGTGTCAGTAGCCGTGAAACTGTGCGTTCCTTTCAAGCTGTCCAAAACTGGAGGAGGAAGGCTATACGCAACACGAGTGCTGCTTTTAGGTTTTATACAGTCCGTGCAAAACCAGACTGACCAGCCTTTCTTAAAAATACAGCTGGTGACGACTGAGGGCTGCTGGACAGAAAAACAATGTCAGGCTTCACATATCCAAACCATGTTCTTTGTAAGGAGGGTAGCGAAGGCGCCGCTCGGCGAAGCTGATGGTGAGTGGATCCTGAGCCCCCAGAGCCGACGCGACGCTTTGTACAACTGCATGTCACCCAGTTTCTGTAGGAAAACGGCAATGCACTGGAAATACTGCTTGACGAGTGCTTACCCCGAGTACACCTATTTATCCAAAAATTGCGGTTCAAATTAAACTTTTCTCATGACAGATTAGCACTTTGAAAACAAGTATCTGTAGCTTCAGTAGGCAAGCGCAGGAGAGAGAAAAGTGGCAGAGGAAAGGCAGGGAGGTTGCCGAGCAAAATGTTCCGGTTGGCTACCCTACACTGTGGGAGAGAAATCAGGGGGCGTTGTTGGGTTTCAGGTAGCGTGACAGAGCCGAAAAAGAGACGAGGACGATTGGAGGAAGAAAACTTGCAAAACTTTATACAAGGGCATTATACAGTATGTACAAGTACGGGCAACTGAGAGGGCTTCTCAGTAAAGAGATTCTTAGGAGTCGGGAGTCTCTGATATCTCTCAAGAAGGGGGCTCTTTCTGGCATCCAACCAGCAGCTCCTTAAATACTCTTCGTATTCCCCAGATTCCTAGCTGGAGAATACAGTTCGAAGAATGATGTCCAATCACACGATGACACTTATGGTACAACCTACGGCAGGGCGGTCCTGATTTTTCTTCGCAGCCCGGTCGAGAGAAAGGGAACAGGGCAGGGTCACGTTGTCGTCCCCGCGGCTTCCAGGTGGCCGCGCACGTGCGTCCGGAGGGCAGCTGCATGAGACAGGAATGTTGGCTGTCTCCCCGCAGATGTCGAAAGATCCTGCACTGGTGGCCGGAACGCGGAAGATCTGTCGCAGGTGCGCCACTCGGGCAATTGTTCAAATCCAGCGTGACTGAAGGGGACCACACTGATACTGCTCTTCGTCGTGGCGAGGACCGGAACGAATACGCTTGTGGTCGTCGCTAGCATTCCTGTTGAACACTATCGTTGTTATGGGGACACTATCGTCGCTGCTTCCGCCATTCCTGTTCGAACACGTGGGGACGCTATTGTTGTAGTTCCCTCTGGCAGTCCTGCAGTCACGTCTCTTCGCCGAATTCCACAGCAGGAAGGAAGCGCGATCACAACAGCACACCCGCCGCCAGATATTGCGCCCGGAAGATGAACTGCTCGCACGTAGCTCGGATGACTGGGCGTGGCAGGAACCAGGTGCTCTTTGGGAGTCTTCTGATGACCTTCAGTGCCGAAGCTCGGCATCGCTTCCCCTTGTCAGATGGCCGTTTTGGGAAATTCTCTGCAATGCTAGCCAAAAAGGATCACAGACGCCAAACCACACCTGACAAAAGCACGTGCCCTCAGAACCCACTCATCCCGCCAGACCAAAACTCAGGGCCAAAACTGCACTTAGCAAAAAAAGTTCGACTAAAACTTGAAGAGATCAAATGTTTTGCCTGAATGAACATATGGTGTCTTCCGACGAGTAGTAATGAGAGCCTCCTGTCCAAGGCGTGTCAAAGGCGTGTGCTCCCGCTCGAGGCGCACTTGGGTAGGAAAAAAAATTCGCTAAATGAAATCAGCTTTGTGCTTAGAAGGCACGTGGTACGGGAATAGGTGACTTGATTTGGCCGACGTGGCGTTCAATTTTTCCCGCCCGAATAACTAGAGTCGAGGAACGTTACACCACTCGCTGTTACTTATCCTGGCCGAAATAGGAAAACGTACTCCTAGGTAAGGTACCTGATCGGCTGTTGGCTGGACAGCTGAATGTCGTGTTCGCTGACGGTTGTTTTTCATAGTTTGTTTGAAAACCCCGCCTGAAAGTCGCGGACGACGTTTTTCATGTCTCCTCGTTGACTTTCCGTCAAACGTGGCTCTCTGTCGATTGAATTTAGCAGCTCAATCGCTGCTTGCTCGTCTTCACGAGGGACATAAGGTATGTCCGAGACCTCTTCCTCTGGCATGTTCAGCGCCATGTTAACCATGGCCTGACGCTGCACATATGGCTTCATCAAATTAATGTGGATTATCTGATTGTGTTTGTTCTTAATTTTTACCATATAGTTGGTGTCCGAAAGCTTGGACACCACCTTAGCTGGCCCTTCCCATTGCACCTCAAGCTTGTTCCTTTTTGACGGACAAAGCAACATCACGTGGTCACCAGGTTGAAAGGTGCGCTTGTGTGCAGATTTCTCGCAGTACACTTTAGACTAATTGCGCTGCTCTGACATTTGATTCCACGAGGTCTCTGGTTTTCGCAAATCGTTTCAGTAGTTTCATGACGTATTCCACAACACAGGGATCCTCTCCATAACCCTCCCATGACTGTCTTAGCATGCGCAATTGGGTCCTCAAGGCACGCCCGTAGACTAGTTCAGCGGGGCTAAATCCTGTGCTTTGTGGGGGACGGATCTCATTGCAAAGAGTGCTGCTGGAATGCAGCCTACCCAATCTCCCTTATGCTCAAAACACAGAGACCTTAGTATCCGATTTAGCACTGAGTGCATACGCTCGACTGGATTTGACTTAGGGTGGTGAATGGAACTGCGGAATATTTTAATCCCACACCGTTCAAAGAACGTTGTTGTCAAGCAGCTTGTGAACACGCTCCCGTTATCGCATGGTATCTCTGCAGGGAACTCCACGCGAGAGAATATTGACAAAAGAGCGTCTACAAGAGATGCGGAACTTAGCTCCTTGAAGGGAATGGCCTCCAGAAATTTGGTTGCCACGCACAGTGAGGTCAGAATATCGCGACAGCAAGAGTTGGACTCTGGCAGTGGGCCGACAGTATCTATTACAAGACGCCGAAAGGGCTCTGTAATTATGGGAACTAGTGTAATGGGTGCTTTCCATTTATCCGTCGACTTGCAAACCGCTGGCAGGTGTGGCAAGATCTAACAAGCTGTTTCACATCTTTCCTGCAGCGAGGCGTGTAATATTCGAGGACTAATCTAGCTTTTTTTTTCTTTATGCCCAGGTGGCCCGTCCATGCATTTTCGTGCGTGAGCTCTAGAAGCTGCCGCCGGTACTTCTCAGGCACTAGAAGTTGCTCATATGCGCGTACTTTTGAGTCGCAGTATTTCCGGTACTGAAGGCCTGATTTCTCATGAAAGCTGATGTTCTTTCTGGCGACCCCCTCGCTCACCCTATTGCTTAGAGCTCTTAACGATGGGTCGTTTTTCTGCTCTGCGATAAGTGCTTTCCTATCAACCTTTGTCAACTCTTCCCAACAAGTCGAAGCAGGTGTTAATATCGAACCCTTCGCGTTGGTTCCTGTTGCCCCTTTCTCTATGGAATCGGCCGTTCCTTGGATTTCATGAGCTACCGCTTGTTCGGGAACACGTTCATGGTCGTGCTCATGCTGTTTAGACGGATCAGTTTACCTACACGGATCTCCCGGATGGTCGGGAGAGTGTTTCGGTGCCTGCTCATTTATCGGAGCGCAGTCGAGTTTCTTTGCGAGCTTTCGCGCTCGAGAACGTGTTAGCGCCATGCAAGCCTAGGCCGAGGTGAAAGAGAGACCTTTCTCTTTCAGCAGCTGATCGGATTTTATCGAAAACAGGTAGGGAAAATGCGTAGGAAAGTTTGCGCTAACTGCCGCTTCTGTGTCTTTCCTGCCAAAAGTACCCTCTACGGTTACCTTCACAATAGGCAAGCATGCACTTTTTTCTTCGGTGACCTGCTAATCCAGACGCATTCGCCGGTGTAGTCTGTGGAGGAAACCCAGGACGGGTGAGCAACATCCGTGGTAGCCGCTGAATCCCGCAGTGTCCTGAATTTCTTGCCATTTATAACCACGTCCCGCGTGCATGGCTCCAGCAATTTAAGGTTTTCCTCCGACTCTCGCATGCACTCGAACGCCATCTTTTGCTGTTTGCAGTTCACTTAGATGTGACCCTCCTTGTTGCAATTATAGCAGACTATGGGCTTTCGCGCTTCAAACGCGCGAGCTCCAGGTGCCTGCTGTTTGGTGAATCGGCAGATTTGGGTGACTCCATCTTGTTTTCGCTACCTCCTCCTATTGATCCCTCTTTCTCTGTTCGGTGATCTCGGCATGCTGGTGGCACCCTACGGTCGATGATTCTCTTTAAATAGGTTCCTAACCTGTTATCGTACCCTGCCTTGCTTTGGAGGATTCGGCGAGCGTAATACTCGTCTGCGAGCTGTGCCGCTTTGTCTAGGTCTATATCTGTTAGCCAATCTTGCAGCCATATCCTCAGTTCTTCTGGAATCGCGCTATAGTACTGCTCTAGCGCGATGCACTCCAGTAGCTGGTCATGACTTTCGTGCACCTCAGCGGTCTTAAGCCACTCGTTTAGGTTCACTTTAAGCCGGTACGCGAAGTCAGTATGCTACTCTCCGCCTTTCTTTGCCTGCCTGATCTGCTGCCGAAAGGTTTCAGCAGAAAGCCGGTACTTTCTAAGCAGTGCGCTATTTACCTTCTCGTAGCCATCACACTCTTCCCGTGACAGGCGAGCCACCACTTCGGCCGCCTCGCACGGAAGGAGAGGAAGTTAACTTCTCAGACCAAGCGCTCTTGTCGATGTGCACCTTCCCGCATGCGCTTTCGAAATTTACCAAAAAGAATGCAATATCGCCTCCTACGCGGTATGGTGAGACGAGATCCTGCAATCTCTGCCTCCCTTGCTCCTCGACCGAAGCTACCGGGCTAAGATGCGCTTAAAATCAGTTGCTGGGAGAGTTGGTACTTCATGCTTACATTCACATCGCAAAGACAAACATGGACTTGAGGGGAGACACCACAAAGCGCCGACTTCAACAACGTTTATTGCTGCGCGCAGCGACTACACATAGCATACAGCGGGCATGCGCAGCAACGAAAAGGAAAGTCTTTTGAGACTGGTAGCAGCGCCAACCCGCAAAGGAAACACATCACAGGTACAAGGAAGACAACATAAAGCTAAAACCTAAAAGTCAGGACGCAAACAAGAACAAAAACCATGATACCCTAGTTGGAAATTCCTAAGACCCGACGTTCTTTATCATTTAACAACACCGAAGGGGTGCTGAAATAATAATCTCCTTTTTCTGCAATCTCACCAGCCTCTGCTATCTTCCTGGCAGTTTTGCTGACATACTTATGAAGAACTGTTGTTTTTCCCAAAAAAAGACCACGTTCCTTACACTGTTCGCAATCACGGCAGTGTATGCCTAGATGACGGGATGCCCCGACGACACTATTGCTGTGGCTCGGCTGCAGGGCAAAGGTATAGAGTACACTACGTTTTTTGCGCACTCTACAAAAGGTTGTCTGTGCCTAACAGTGCAGGAGTCGCTGCCAGTAATGGTGGAATTTACCCTCTTGCACAGTTTCGACAGCTTCTCTGGTGCGGAAAACACCACATGCACACCTGCTCTTTTCCCCATTTTTTTTGAGCTGGTGGGCGACGGTGTGCATGTACGGTAGTACCGCCACATTTTTTTTTTCCAATTTGTGTCAGTCCCAACAATGTCCGGCACTACTTCCCTGCTCTCTTTGAGCATGTTCTGGGCAACCGATAACAAGAGTGAGCACGGGTAGCCAGAGCCGCTCAACCGGGTCACCTGGCTAGAAAACGCATATTCCACTCGATGCTCGCATGATTTCGTAAGAGTACTGCAAAAGCATGATTTTACAATTCCTTTTGGTTCAGCACACTCAAAACTAGTCAAACGGGCAATTGCCATCTGTCAGCTCACAGCCATCAGTCAGACCGTCTCATTCCTTGAGTGGCCATCGCGTAACAATATTCCTAGGGCACGTGGAGAACTGCTTGTGCGTCAGAGACTGAAAACACACGCGCCCTTTTCTCCATCTCCTCAGAGCTACCGAACCTTCAATTAACTTTACCGTTCAAGAAGGGACCGACGTCTGCCTTCCATTCCTCGAGACCGCAGTAACCCGCACTCTCACCGGCCTTACTTTTCGCGTCCACTAGAAAATTACGCACTTTGGAAGCTTTCTACGTCTTAATTCAGTGTACCCATTCAATCACAAGAGGTCAGTGGTGGCATCACTAATCAGCCCTGCCAGACAACTTGCTGCGAAGACCTCATTCTAAACCACGAGACGAAAATAATCATAAACGACTTGGAGAGAAACAGCTATCGGCTTTCCTTCATCCGGGAAATGGAAAGATTGGGTCCACAGACATAGCCTGCTTCTAGGGGAACCGGAAGTTATGACACTAAGAAAGCGAAGCAAGCACCCCTGGCCCGTACGTTCCGGAGTCAGCGAGGCACTTGCCCGCTTTCTTCTCAAGCGCGGCGTCAATAATTCACATGTACCAACGAGCAAGATGCGGACTGAGGTCGTCGACGTGAAGGAAAAGCTTCCTCGTGGCAAGTTTCCTGCCGCCTGAAAGAACACCAGAACAACGTTGTAACGGACCCCCTGCCCCCCACCCCCCTCCAAGTTCCGACCCGTGCCACTCTACTTAGCGGCGCTACCTGACAAAGATCTTTTTATGCAGAAACGGGCCGACTGCGCAGGTCTCGACACCAGAAGTATATTCTCAGGTGGCGCCCCCACGCCCAGTGGCACGGGCCGAAACTTTGAGGTGGGGGGTTTTACTTTAGACCCCGATGGTACGTAACGAACAAACAACAACGAATGCAATCGCCGAACGTGTGAAGAAAACGGACCACTAGATTGACTGGGACGAAGCAAGGATACCGAAAATGAAAAAAAAATGCGTCAGCCCGCCGAAACCTGGAGTCACTTATCATCCAGACAACGCGTAACTCTAAATAAGAACGATGCCATCCGGCATCCTATCTATGCCAAATTACTAAAAAGGCTAAGTGCTATAAAAACTGAACAAAGGAGCCATAGCGCTCCTAAAACCTCTTTTGCGTTTTTATCATAGTCAGTGACCAGTTAACCTCAACATATTTTCATTAGTGTTCCAAAAAACAGTGACCACGATTTTTAGGGCCGACTCTCACCTAGAACTTTCTTGTCCTTGGAGAACTTGGATGACACCATTCCATTGACTTTTTTTTTTTGGTTATCGCTCAATCTGAGGAGCCCTCGCTTCGTCTGTAGTCTGTATCTGATAAGAAAATTCTCCTGTTTAGCATTGAAGCGCTCCAGCAGCGCGGAAAAAATAAGAGAGCAAAGAGAAGAAATGACATTCCTTTGTTTTTTGAGTACACCTTCGAGGCTTGATGCAGCATACCTAGCGCAAACGTTGGAGTATCCTAGACTCTTGATGATTCCGGCCGCACTTCTTCTGCTTAATCCTTACGACCAGCTCCTCAGCCAATTCACGAACCGAGATGCGCCGGTCAGTGTGGATGATGGTGTCGGCGCACTCCTATATTTCGGGACCGGTTGCAGTGGCTGGTCAACCAGGCCTCGCCTGATCGCGCATATCTATGTAGGCAATTTCTGAAGCTTTAACTCTCTAGAGCCAGCGTTCAGCGGTGCTTCTATTGAGTGCAGAGCTTTCATAGACAGCACATAAATGTTGATGGGTACCACGAACTCCTACCTTTTCAGCAGGACGAAATTCAATGACAGGTCATTGTTTACAATCGGCGTCAAACAGACGCCATTTACGGGTCTTGTGTAGTGACGCCATCGTTATGACGGAGCTCAAAGTAGGCACACATACATGTGAGACATGCTTTCGCTGGCCTGTAAAATTTCAGGGCGTTTTTTGTCCTCAAAGGAAGATATAAAGTAAGGTACATTACATTTTTGACAACCAGAAAAATGAGGCGGAATACCTCCGACATGCATTTTAAGTTAATAGTCGATTTTGCAGGATAAAGTTGGTAAGGGGGAAGGTGCTGTCACCTCGGTAATCTATCCACTCTTTTTATACCTACTAGACCCAAGCATTCGAGCTTGCTCCGGAAGCAGAAAGGGGCTAGATTTTATTTCGTGTACCGCTACTCGCTTCAAAATGTGCTAAATTTTCCGAGACTTATTGTCCACCCCGAAAGCGAACAAATGACCACAAAAGGTTTACGATCCAGCATCATACACTGCGCATGCTCAGGAGGGCTTCTGCCTCGCAAGCCTAGCGGCCGTACACCTGACCGCAGATGTCCACGGCTGCGACATACCAAGGTGATGCCACTAATTCTTGAAAATACCTCTACAAAGCGATCGCAGTGAACATCACAAAGGCATAGGAAGGAATATAAGGTACTGCACGCGTAAGATAACTCACGCTTGTCGCCTGGCTCGAAAGTGTTCATATTCTTCACTGGCTAATGAACAACATACAAGTAAACAAGTGCAGCACGCTTAACACAATCGCACTGGGATTTAGTTTCAGCAGTGAACTTTCTTTCACCATTTTAAAATGTATCGTTGAGAAACATTTTGTGATATTGTTTGTCAGCTTGAAATGACAGTGTAGTTCAGAAAAATAAACTCTGCACATCGACGATTTCGTGCCGTTGTCTCAATTACCTGTTGAGACAGCTTGGGGTCTCACTTGCGCGCCTGGTCATTCGGCGACATTTTAGAGAAAAAACACATTACAAGCTGAATACATACGAGAAGCACAAAGTTAAGCAAGTGGAATTAATTATTCAATACAGTGCTGCGTGCTGTTAGGCTGGTGTGATGGTAACTGATATTATCCTTCGCCAGACGTCACTATGGAGAACCCTGGCACTAGAGAACATCACTATAACAGACTAAACTAGGCCATCGAGCAAAAATTTGCCTCATTGAAAATGCTAATAAAACTTTCTGCTGAAACCAAGCACCCACTGCAAATTTCTGCCACTCTATGTCATATGTCATTATGTGTTGCGATTTATGGCGCATAAGCAACTGAGGCCCTCATACGCCAAACACATTTGTGTCGTGTGTCGCATGAGCAACTTTTTCAGGAGATTTCTTCATAATTATATTGCGGTTCCAGCTGCCCGATATTCAATCCAGACAAACATCAGTGTGCCATGATCAAAGAAGGGGACAGTTCAGCAAAATATCCAGGATGCTGCCGGTGTACATGTGCCCGCCAACTGGCTGTAAGTTCAGTTTGTGTTTAAACAATCCAAACAATAAAAAGTGCTTGTTAATCTGCTTTCACAGGCATCAGTAAAGTATAAAGCACTGTAGTTTTGCATTTCTCCTGGAAATTTCCAGTGGTTTCAACCTTCTTTCCATTTCGGAGAAACATTGCGCAGAAGGCATTGCAAACTGGCATAAAGTTTCGTTGCCGATCGCGTGTCCGTAACACATCGCTTCAATAAGACCAGAAGTTTTAGGCAGGCCTGTAGTGCTTTTCAAGGCACCTCACTGCAATTACATGCATGATCTTCTGCTCCCTGTTGATGTCAAACTTGGCGTAGGTCAGATGACTGGGCTACATCGACAGCTATTAATATTAACTATATTATCAGCTGATATCACTGCTCTAGCCGTTTACTATGTCTCCTTGCAATTATCGCGACAGGAGAGTCTAACGGCAGGAATTTATAGGTGCGCTGTGAAAAAATTTCAGTGGCGCCCACGCTCAGCTGATTTCCTATAAAAAAAATGGCTCCTTTTCATTTCAGGCTATACCCGTTGGAACAGGCTAGTGTCAAACAGACGTAACAAAAAGAAAGATCTGTATTAGCTGAAAGATGTCATCCACCAGCAGGAGAAATTCGATTGTTGCTCACTTTCAATAAATAGCTCATAGAGATCGAAAATAAGCACTTTTAAAAAATGTATTCATGTTAGCTTAGATAGGGAGCCACTGCTTGCCAATGCAAAGACGTAGAAGAATTGTTCTTAAAAGAACCACTATATAGAAGGAACTGTAATTAGGCTTGAAATATTTCCTTACTTCCTAAAAACAATTAAACAGCTTTCATAATGCATTATCTGTTTTTAAAACCTGTTTCAAGGACGCTGAAACAATTTTGGAGAGCGCCATAGTTACCCGTCAAGAAAACAAGGACCAAGAGATGGCTTTGAGAGGTTTTTAGCAGAGCGTCTCACTTCCCCTTAGACGGCAGTCAACATGTGTGTTTGTGCTGTTAAAAAGCGCTCTGTGTACTGTTTACAGGAGGCCTAGAGTGACTGATATACCCAGTTAGCATTTATGATGGTTTAGGTTTTTATGGGGGTTTAACATCCAAATCGACTCAGGCTATGAGAGACACCGTAGTGAATTGCCCTAAATTTTGCCACCTGGTTTTTTTTTACGTGCACTGACATCGCACAGCACACGGGCCTCTAGAACTTCGCCTACAACGAAATTCGACCGCCGCGGCCGGGATCAAACCCGCGTCTTTCGGGTCAGCAGCCGAGCGCCGTAACTACTGAGCCAACGCGGCGGCTCAGCATTTATGAACGGCTGCGCTCATATTCACTGAGAGCGGCAAAATATATATCTATTCTAGGTTGTTGTTTTCTTTATGTATTGCGGTTGGCTCAAAAGAGGCCATGGCGTTCCATTCCGTTCTTTTGCTGGCAAAAAATAAGCAATGGCCTGGCGTCGCAGGCGCTAGTCACAATGCGCGAAAAATAAAGAATGCAAAGCAGTGCGCGCGAAGCGATTATACGGAGCGTTTCAAACTCTTTGATGCTGATTTTTTTAAATATCCGTTAATGTTACGCAAGTGTGCTCTGGTCTTTATCGTGTGGATTGTAACGCGAGGCGTGTACTTATTTTCGTGACAGAGTGGAATGAAACGAAGACTAAGAATGAAAATAGCAAATCAGCTTTTTAATTTAAGTTAAAAACAGAAGACTATCGCAAATTGAAGGCCGTCAACGGCGAATACATAGAAAAATTTTAAACTTTCGAAATGCTTTTATACGTTTCACGAGTAACTAACTGCGTCGATGGAGTGAAAAATAGCGAAAGTACCATATGCACTTGTATAAGGCCCATTCTTTTGCACCACCGCTCATCCCATAATTGAAAAAAAAATTCTGCAGATAGGAACGCCGTTTCACGCATGTATAAATTTCTTTGCCGAGCAAGCTTCCCGGTGACTTTACAGATGACGGCGGATCGTTGGTAATGTCATTATTGTCGTCTTCTAGCATGCATAGCGGTGAAGCCGTGTGTCATTTATAGCAGTATTCAGATGCCTGCATTCGGAGTACCTGGCAGCGACGGGTTAGGAACTGACGCCGACTAGACTTTGAGAAGAGCATCACCGGACCTAGTGGATTTCGAGCGCGTGCCTTGCTATATTACCGTCTATTGGTAGAAACTTTAAATTTGCAGGAATTTCTACTGTGTCAATGGAAAAGAAGATGCCTTAATTAACGGCTCTAGGGAGAAGCTGGGTCCGAAGAGTGGTGACTGGCGTTAAAGAAACTTCAAAGCATCAGAAGCAAAACTTGGAATCTATAGCGTCCAACCGCATTATACAATGAAATAGTTTTCCCTCAACAAATTTCAAATTTAACTGAAAAATGTCAACGTCATATAAGGCCCTTAGTGAGTGTGTACGTTACTTATGCAGCCAATGTCTTTTATGACGCGGATGACGCTGATGGCACTGCTGTCAAAACAGCACGCAAAGCGACCCACTTTATTCAGTGGCATGGTGTAAAAGCTAACTACAACAGTTTTCAAAAGCTACTTTTTTGCGGTCGTTACCTCAGCCGCAATGTCCGTTCGTAACGCTTGAAATAAGAATTTCGCCCCTTCACTTTTGGAATGTAATATTGCACGCTAAGAGTAAAGATTAAAACCTCCAAAGATTTGTGAATCATTACTGATCGTTTTGTTTGACACTTAAAGATATGCGTATTGTATAATGTGCACATGCCGCACCGACATTCCTTTCTTGGCTTTTCAAAGACAAATCTCAAAAGATTAATTCATGCACTCATTATATTGTAGCTTACCACTATTTTTTCCTTTCTTTGGTTGGTTGGGGGAGAGGGAAAGTGACCGGCGCTATATTTTTTCTGGTTGGGACTGCGGTTCTGATAACCTTCCAAAATTTGAGTGTTTGTTAATAGGGCTAGGACATCTCCACAGTGCTCATAGCAAATGAACTTGTCAGTGCGTAATACCTCCTCTGCCGCAGCTCCACTTCTGAGCTCAAACTTCTGTTTGTGGACGGACATTGCCATGATGCAAACTGTGCTCAAGATTGTCGCTTGTAAACAGTTTTGATAAAGCAAGAGAAACAAGGATTTAGACCAAAATTATCCTATTTCTTGAGTAGTGTGCTCATATATTGTTTTTGCTGGCAGTGCAGTTTACATAGTTCTTACTGTCTGTTAACCTTCTAGATTAGACTAGGATCATGGAAATACTGCGTACTGAATTTGTTTTCTCTGCATGATCTAGACGAGAAAAAAGTACTCCTCTTGGATGAAGTCAAAGTTCCAAAGAACAAAGGTAAGAAATTTGAGAAAAGTGAAGCTTCGTGATAATTGGTAACGTATTTGGTGGAAAGCCGTTGGCTGAAACAAAGGACGAGTAAAGAACGGGAGTAGCATGC